>CAUYQV010135896.1:0-45181 GCA_963574575.1 Galagoides demidoff
TGGCTCAATCGGCTAAGGTGCCAGCCACATACACCTAAGGTGGTGGGTTCGAATCCCCAGCCTGGGCCCACCAAACAACAATGATGGCTGCAACCAAAAAATGGCCGGGCGTTGTGGCGGGCGCCTGTGGTCCCAGCTACTTGGGAGGTGGAGGCAAGAGACTCGCTTGAGCCCAGGAGTTGGAGGTTGCTATAAGCTGTGATGCCATGGCACTCTACCCAGGGGGATAGCTTGAGGTTCTGTCTCCAAAAAAAAAAAAAGAGAGAGAAAGGAGGGCCCGGGCTGGGGAGGCCAAAACAGCCCTTCCCTCCTATGCCTCCAGGGGGATGCTGGGACACTTTCATTTCAGCTGGGGAAAGCCAGTGCAGAATTCTGACCACAGGGTGGGGCTCAGAGGCTCATGCCTGTAATCCCAGCACTCTGGGAGGCTGAGCCAGGTGGATCCCTGGAGCTCAGGAGTTAAAGACTAGCCTGAGCAAGAGTAATACCCTGTCTGTAAAAATAGCTGGGTGTTGTGGCGGGCACCTGTACTCCTTCCTACTTGGGAGGCTGAGGCAAGAGGATTGCTTGAGCTCAAAAGTTTGAGGTTTTTGTGAGCTATGATGCCACATGACACTATAGCACTCTACACAGGGCGACCAGAGTGAGACTCTGTCTCAAAGCAAAACAATTCTGACCACAGAACGGCATTAGGAGACTAAAATGTCATTCTGCCCCCTCAGCTGCCCTAACTTTTTGAGGCAGGTAGAAAAGGTAGGACTGTGGCTTCCCTGTCCTTTTCTTTCTTTCTTTCTTTTTTTTTTAAAGAGACAGAGTCTCACTTTCTTGCCCCCCATAGAGGGCCATGGCAACACAGATCACAGCAACCTCCAGCTCCTGGGCTTAGGCAATTCTCTTGCCTCAGCCTCCCAAGCAGCTGGGACTACAGGCACCAGCCACAACACCCACCTATTTTTGGTTGTTGCAGTTTGGCCAGAGCCAGATTTGAACCTGCCACCCTGGGTATATGGGGTTGCTGCCCTACTTCACTGAGCCACAGGTGCCGCCCAACTTCACAGTCTTTTTCTAAGGGACTTGAGACCCTAATTTAGTAAATGCTTTTTTATTGTAGCCCCCCCCTCCCTAATGCACCTCTATCCTCCCACAAAGTCAGCTTAGTCCTCAGGGCCAGGGGACACCATTGATGAGCTTACCCTGCCTTCTTCCTACTCCTCAAACCCCTAGTCGATGAAACTTAAGTGAGTATTAGGGGGAAAAATCATTAAACTGGTTCTTTACCTTTTGGGGGTCACTAAACTTTTTTGAGATTCTTTTGAAAACTATGGATCCTAACCCCATAAAAATGCACATAAAAATTGCATTGTGGGATAATCTCCTACATTCTTTGTGTGTTCTATGCTTATAAATTCACCTGCTCTCCAAATTTGTGTGTACCTCAAGATCAGTACTCATAGACCTGGACAGAGTGGTGAGGATCTGAACCTCCTGGTGCCACCTGACCGTGACACGGCAGAGCTGCGCCCTGTGTCGCTGCACACACGGTGACAGTTCTCATTTTCACGATTTAGTGCCACGTTTTTCACATATTTGTGCTTTTTTGTTGGTGGTTTTGCTGTTTAAAATAGCCCCCAAGCATGGAGTTATAGTGCTGGACAGCCCTTCTAAGCACAGGAAGGCGCCGATGTCCCTTACAGAGAAAAATACCATGTTGGATGAACTCTATTCAGGCTTGAGTCACAGCGCCACTGGCAGTGAATTCAGTGTTATTCACTCACTATGCACAGATGGTCCTTGACTCACAGTGGTGCAAAACAGAACTTTTTGGCTTTACAGTGGTGCAAAAGTGATACATGTGTGGCAGGAACTTTGTCCACACAGCCATTCTGTTTTTCACTTGTTTCACTGTTTTTCCGTATTTAATAAATTACATGAAATGTTCAGTACTCTGTTATTGATTGGGCTTTGTGTTAGGTGATTTTGCCCACGTGTGGGCTAATGTACGTGCTCTGAGCATGTTTAAGGTAGGCGGGGCTAAGCTAGGATGTTCAGCAGGTTGGGTGTAAGTGAACTTCGGACTTAGCATATTTTTTACTGACCAGGGGTTTATCAGGACATAACCCCATCATAAGTCAGGGGGCACTCCGGGAGTTGAGTAGACTGGAAATTCCTTTCTTTTGCTTGAGAGAAGGAGGCAGAGAAGGAAGCGGCTGCTCCTCTTCTTCCCTTCAGTCCTATGCCGGGGCCCCTTCCGGCCCCTGGGTTCTGGTCCTGGGGGCCTCAGCTCCTCGAGGGCTCTGCACTTGGAATTTGAGGGTTGGGTCTCTTGGATGGGGAGTGGGGGAGGAAGTCCATCTTTGTTTTTATAAATCCTAATTGAAATTTAGCACTTTTTTCAATTAGGAAGGCAACCAACACAAATCAGTGCATGGTACGTCTGACTTTGTCACCAAAGTGTGTTAGGCATAGCTCAGACGCTGTCACCAGTTGAAATGACAGATGTTTTCACACCACATTAGAGTTGTTGCAGATATCTCAAAATAGTGTTTATTCTTTTTGGGGTTTTTTTTTGAGATGAGTCTCAAGCTGTTGCCCTGGGTAGAGGACTGTGGCATCATAGCTCACAGCAACCTCCAACTCTTGGGCTCAAGTGATCTTCAGTTGTTCTATTTTTAGTAGAGACAAGCTCTCGCTTTTTGCTCAGGCTGGTCTCAAGCCCTTAAGTTCAAGCTATCCACCCACCTCGGTCCCCCAGAGCTAGGATTACAGGCGTGAGCCACCACGCCCGGCCAATAGTGTTCATTCTTGTCACTAGTTTGAAATTAATGTGGTTAGTAGACCCCACCAGATCTTGTTATTTAAGACACTAATAGTAAGGCACATATATTGCTATATTGTAATATTTTTTAAAAATCTGGATAACTGGATTTCAGTAAGATTAGTATCCTTTGGGATCCTATTATGTTGATTTTTATAATAGCTTTATTGAACATAATTCACATTCCATACACTTACAGATTAGCATGTCCATGTTCCTTAGTATACACTCAGGGTTGTGTAATCATCACCTCAGTTTGAGTTAGAGCAATTTTGTCCCCCAGAAAAGAGACCCCGTACTCGTTAGCAATAGTCCACATTCCCCTGCTCCACTGTCAGCCCCTGGGAGCCACTGACATGCTTTTTGTCTCAATAAATTTGCCTGTTCTGGACAGTTCATGTCAATGGGATATTTATGAGCTCTTTTGTGACTGATTGTTTTTGTGTAGTGTACATTTTCAAGGTTCATCCGTATTTATAATTTGTTCTGTGCATTTGCATCATTATTGTGAGTAGGGATCCAAAGGCCTGCCCCTGTCTTGGCCAGAGGGACTTGTAGCGTCATTATAGAGGGGAAGGCTCCCTCCATCTGAAGGTCCTTCTCTCTGTCATTTTTGGTTTTGCACCAGGCTTGAGCATTGACAGTCACTGCAAGAAACTCAGTGGGCAAAGCAGGGCACTTGCCTCAGGGTTCACTGCACCCAGGTCTCTGTTTCTGTCTCTCTCAGGTGGTAGCAGGTACCTTGGGTGTGGCAGGCACCGCTAGGATGAAGCTTCTAGGGGATGACGCTTAGAAAGGAAAATCCTCACAAACAGCTAACAATGACTCTGTCCTGTTTCTGAGCCTGAAGAGAGTGACAAAGGGCCAGCCAGGCCCAAGGTGTCTGCTCTCAAGCAGAGGCCAGAATCCCAGTGCCTCAGCCACTCTGGCACTGACCGCACATCCCCAGCCCCCAGGAAGCTGTCGGCACTTCCAGAGAGCAAGCTGTTCGTGGGAAGGGCTGAATCCCCGCAGCTCTGTGATTCGCGAATCCCAGAACCTCCACACTTGGTGTTGTGGGCCGAGCCTCTGCCTTTGTGTTTTCTTCTTCGAGTGGGTGGGGAGCCAGATTGGCAAAGCGGGTGTGAATGAGCAGGAGCCGGAGCCTGTCGCTGATGTCTTCTGTGGTGTGTTTCCCCCTCAGCTCCGGAAGAAAAGGAAGTCATTAAAGGACAGTATGGCAAGCTCACAGACGCTTACGGCTGCCTGGGGGAGCTCAGGTTAAAATCTGGTGAGTAGCCGCCGAGCCCCGGAGAGCAGCTGTCGGACCTGCTGCCACCGTGGTCTGTCTGGGTGGGCTGCGGGGCTCAGCCGTCCTGTTTCCATGCTCTCTTCTTTTAGGATGTTTCTTTATACCCCGGAACCTGTTCCTCCCTGCGGGGGGATAGGAGGGCCTGGGGAGGTATACCGTGGTTGTCACCTGTCAGTGTTGATGGGGGTAGGTGTGGCTTCCAGCCTGTGCCAGGTAAATTCACCTTCCTTGTTGCCAGTGTTTTCAGAGTCTGGGGTGGAGCTTCTGCCCAGGGCTGTTTGTAGAAGGTGTATTCAGGTGGGCAGATAGGGACGGGGAGCAGAGCAAATGTCAGAGGCTCTGAGTCTGTGGACTCTCTGATGTATCTGGAGGGCAGAGGGGTGGGCTGGGAGTTATTGGCAGGAGAGAAAAGCCACCAATGTTCTGACTGTCAGATATTCCCTGGGTGGTGTGAGGGAAAAGGACTCAGGGCAAAAGAGGGCACAGCCTCTCTGTGTCCCCCCTGCTGTCCTGCACGTTGGGAGCCCCAAGGGCCTGGGGTTCTGCAGCCACCACTGTTCCTTTCCTTCTGCCTTGGTCCCCTGTTCCCATGTGCCATCAGCCACCTGAATATGGAGACCTCACTGACTTCTGGGCCCAGGATCAGAACACAGGCTTTGTCCTCGATTCTTGGTCAAAACGGAACCACTATGCGTTGTCCCTTTTCGGGCTTTTCCTGAGCTTGCTCGTCCCTTCCCTGCTCCCAGCAGCCCTTTCAGAGACTGAGGGTTGTTAAAGCCCCAGGAAAGCACTGTGGTGCTTGCCGCGACTTGTCTGGGTCCTGTCACAGGATACTTTCTCCTGAATAGTGGTCATTACACCGATCATTTCCAAGTAGTGTTTAGGAAAATTTCATAGCACCCATGTGACAAAATGCATGTCTGAAATTTCTGTTTTGTGCCAAGGGCTACATAGATGTTAACTTTTTTAATCCTATAAATAAAGCTAATGTGAAAATATGTCTTGTCCCCATTTACAGTAAAGGATAAAGGCTCAGAGGGTCGAAGCAACTTGCCTAAGGTAAGAGGCTTAGCAAGAACTCAGACCCAGACCTAGCTGCCTCCAAACCTGGCATTTTCCAAATCCCGCCTCGGATTTCTGCAGGGCTTCTCCCTTGGCATGGTCTTTCTGAGGCTACACAAAATCCCCGTGGCCCTTGCCCCTGGTGTAATGGTGGTGAGGACAGTGGCCTGCACTTGTGTGACAATCACTTTGTGCAGGGCACCACTTCATGCGTCTCATTTGGTACCTGGGGGGCCACCTGTCAGGTGGGTGCTGTTATCACCCTGCTTCACACATGCTGGTGAAGCTTAAGGGCTGAACTCATCTACTCTGAGACCCATTTGGTACACTGTACATCCAGGCCCTCAGCAAGCCTCACAGTCCTTGGCATCCTACATTTAGAGTCTGCAGCTGTTTTTGCTACAATGAAGAATGACTCATTTTGCCCCTGACGCTGTGGACTGGAATTCAGTAAAATTAGTTAACTGACCCAAGGTCATGCGGTTCTCAACCTGGGTCTCAAGCTCATGCCTAGTAGCACCAGGGACCACCTGCAGCCCCCAGGCTACTCTCCCTTTTTGAAAGGAGCAGATAGCTGGGCTAATAAGGGAGGTGGGGAGAGCAGAACCTTCCCCCATCCCAGGGCAAAATGTTTTTCCCTGGGCTGTGATCTAAGATCAGCTGTGGGGAATTGGTCCTAGCCCAGATGAGTGACAGCCCCCAAAGATATCTTGTCAGAGTAAGCCAGTTTATCTTCAAGGTTCCTGGGCCAAGGGCAGGGAGTGTGGAGAGAGGTGACTAACTCCTGGCACAGCCCTAGGAAGTCCTTCATCCCTCCCTTCAACCCATGTCCCCTTTGGTGAGCTGGTAGGGGTCGTTAGGCTCCTACCTCCGTTCTGATGTCCTCTAACCTTGGCCCCTTCTACCAGAGTCACCTCCAGGGCCTGCTGGAAGCCTCCCTGAGTGAGGTGCCACTAAATTTGACTTTTGGAAGGTCAGGCTCATTTGGCCTATTGTCAGCACATTCTAGAAAGTGCTGTCGGGCATCTGAAGAATTGAAGGATTGGGCCTTTAGATCAAGTTTTTCAGATCCCTTGGGTTACATTGAGGGTCATTTGGCTTTAACTTGATTTTGTTTTCTCCCGTAAGTCCCCTGAAGTATGATCTGTTTAGTTTTTCACCTGTCAGCCTGCTGGGCAGCACAGTATAACTTCACAGAGTATAACTCCAGCTCTTAGTTGCTACCAAGATGACCACCCATGCCAGGAGCTGGCCTCCCTCTTGACTTTTTTTTTTTTTTTGCAGTTTTTTGGCTGGGTCTAGGTTTGAACTCATCACCTCCAGCACATGGGGCCAGTGCCCTACCTCTTTGAGCCACAGGTGCTGCCCCCCTCTTGACTTTTTATTTTATTTTATTTTATTTATTTTTTTGGCTGGGGCTGGGTATGAACCTGCCATCTCTGGCATATGGGGACAGTGCACTACTCTTTGAGCCACAGGTACTGCCCCCCCCCAATGACCTTTTAAGTTGAGGGTCTTCATACAAAGAAAGATGCTTCTCCTCAGGCTCTTAATTTGGGACAAATTTTAATCCACTTCAATGAAAATAACCTTTTGTATTAAAAAATAAGAAACATGCGCAAAACATGTGTAACAGCTTTCTCCCAGGTTCCTAGGTTTTTGTGGAGAGCCCAGAGTCCTCCATTTCTCCCTAAAAAGCCAACAGGAAGGGGTTGGTGCCCCCATGATTAGCCAGGGAGTCTGGCTGCCCATGGCATTCCCAGCACACAGCATAGAAGGTGAGAATGCCCGAGAAGAGAATTCATCCCAGTGATTTCAGGAATTTATTTTATTTATTTACTTATTTATTTTGAGACAGAGCCTCAAGCTGTCGCCCTGGGTAGAGTGCTGTGGCATCCCAGCTCACAGCAACCTCCAACTCCTGGGCTTAAGCGATTCTCTTGCCTTCGCCTCCCAAGTAGCTGGGACCACAGGCACCCACCACAATGCCCAGCTATTTTTTGGTTGTAGTTGTCATTGTTGTTTGGCAGGACTGGGCTGAATTCGAACCCACCAGCTCTGGTGTATGTGGCTGGCACTTTAGACACTTGAGCTATAGGCCCCGAGCTGATTTTAGGAATTTAACTCCTCTCTAACCCAGGCTGTCAGGGTCGCCTCTGTTCAAACCCCAGACTATAATGGGTGAGTCTCTGAGACTGGGCAGCGGCCAACCAAGGCTGCGCCTGCCAGCCCTTTACTTATCTGCCACAGGGTCCTCCTGACAATAGTTCCAGCCTCACTGCAGAGCTCTGTGCTCCCTTTCTCTCCCTGGGGCTGTGCTCCCACCGTCAGACCAAGAAACTGCCTCATCTCTCTCCTACGTCATTCTTGAGAGAGTTGCATGAGGTGATCAGCACTGCTGCCTTGGAAGGCCAGGGGTGCACCTTGGACTCTAAGCAGCCTGGTCCTGGGTGGTTTGTTAGTGCAGGGCCTGGGGACAATGGCAGTGCTGGGGCCAAAGGGCGGAGCCTGCGCTCCCCACCTGCACCTGGACATTGTTTTCCTTAGACTGGGTGGTCTGCGTGACCGCAGAGGAACATGTGCCTCAGCTCAGGACAGTTGCAGGGAGCTACTGCCTCTGAGGGCCGAGCCCACCCCACAGGACCCCAGCATACACCTCTCTTTGCCTGCATCCAGAATCTTACCCCGTGCCTTGCTAGAGGAGGCAGCTCCTTCTGGGGTGCTGAGCAAGGACGCAATTTCAGAATTGCTGTCAACAGTATTGAAATAAGTCACATCAGTGACTGCGTAACTAGGTACTTATTTCCAAGTCACGTAAAATCTGATTATTTACTTTCCCAAAACTGAAAAACTTAATTAGGATATCAGCTGACAGCATCAAGAGTAGTTTTATCAATAGGCCATTGTGATTTTTTTATTTAACACAGAAGGACTCGGACAAATTGTGTGGTATTTCTATATGAAGCTTTTTCTATTCCCACCTATTTATTAATGTGAACAGAGGTAGTTAGTGTTTACACCTGAGAAACAGAGGTACAACTGGTGTAAAACCTCACTTTCATTCTTTCAATAAATGGTATTTATTTCTCTCATTAAAAGATCCCTTTCTAATAAATTTTTACTTGTGTTAAATGGTAACTTTTTCTTTTTTTTTTTTGAGACGGAGCCTCAAGCTATCCCCCTGGGTAAAGTACCATGGCATCACAGCTCACAGCAACCTCCAACTCCTGGGCTCAAGCGAGTCTCCTGCCTCCACTTCCCAAGTAGCTAGGACCACAGGCGCCCGCCACAACGCCCGGCCATTTTTTGGTTGCAACCATCATTGCTGTTTGGCGGGCCCGGGCTGGGGATTCGAACCTGCCACCTTAGGTGTACGTGGCTGGCGCCTTAGCCGATTGAGCCACAGGTGCCGAGCCATGGTAACTTTTTCAAAATTTTTTTTGTACCTTGTATTGTTTATATTGTTTGGCCAATTATACATATTCCAATGACAGCCCAAACCCAAGAAATTTTTTGTTTTGGTTTTTTTTTTTTGCAGTTTTTGGCTGGGGCTGGGTTTGAACCCGCTACCTCCAGCATGTGGGACCGGCACCCTACTCCTTTGAGCCACAGGAGCCGCCCTAAGAAGCTTTTTTTTGAGATAGGGTCTCGCTTTGTCACCTAGGCTAGGGTGCAGTGACATCATCACAGCTCCCTGCAACCTCAGACACCTTTGCTCAAAGGATCCTCCTGCCTCAGCCTCCTGAGTAGCTGGGACTACAGGTGCACACCACCATGCACAGCTAACTTCTATTTTTGGTAGAGATGGGGTCTCACTCTTGCTCAGGCTGGTTTTAACTCCTAAGCTAAGTGATGCAGCCACCTCGGCCTCCCAGAGTGTTGGGATTATAGGCCTGAGCCACTGACATTACAGTACCCAGCCCAGAAGGAAAACTTTGTAAACATTTGCATTTAGGAGCAAACAGGCACAGTGAGCTAGGGTGGTCTATAGAAGATGTTGAAGCACAAAGTAGATTACATTGAGGATGCGAATCTGAGGGGGAAGTAGAAGGGAAATATGAGTGGAAGTGCCATCCCTTAGAGAAGAGCTGGCTGGTGTATTCCTTTAAGTGACAGATGACGATGAGTATCAAATCACTGTGGAGATCCTGCTGGGTATTGCTGAAGAGACCCACCACAGTTTTGTATGTCAGTATTTAGAATATGCTACAAAATGTATTATTTACAGTTATTTAAACTGATGATGAAGATGTTCCATATCGGTTTTAAACAAGCAGGGAATGCTGTCTCAGTCCATCCATCTGGGCTGCTGTGACCAAGCACCCTAGACTGAGTGGCTTACAAGCAATAGGAGTTCATTTCTCATGGTTCTGCAGGCTAGAAGTCTGAGATCAAGGCACCAGCAGATTTGGTATCTGGTAAAAAGGGCTCTGCTTCTCAGTCCCTATGTCCTTAAGTGCAGAAGGGATAAGGAAGCTAACTTGTGCCTCTTTCCTCAGGGCACTAATCCCATCCAAGAGAGCCCCATCCTCCTGACCTAATCACCTCCCAAAGGCCTCACCTCTTAATATCATTGCCTTGGGGGTAAGGATCCCAGCATAGATATTTGGGGGGATGGCACACAGATCCAGTCAATAGCAGGTTCTTGGTTGACCACATTCTTATAAAGGATCTTTTAAAGACAATCCAGCCTGATTGGAAACTGTTGGACTTTAGAGTCAGGCAGAATACGGGCTTAAGGTGGAACCCGTGTTTGTGTTCTGGGTCCCACAAAGAGTAGCAGTGTGCTTGGGCTAGTGATTCAGCTCCCCTGGGGGATAGCCCCTCGGGTGTAACATGGCCATAGCCCTGGTGGTATATTTGGGTCCCAGCTCCCCTACTCTGTTACCTGGGACAGGCCACTTGCTCTCTCTGTGCCTCCGCTCCTCTCCCTGTAAGATGAGCTGGTGATGTTCCCTGGGATGTTAGGAGGGTTAGGTGGAACCTGTTCTGTGCATAGGGCAGGCAGCGCTGGCATGAGTGGGCCCAGGTGTTCCTGAAGCCTTGCTGCACCACCTACAGGTGCCGGCTCCTTGTACCCTAGAGCCCCTTCCCCTACTCTCAGGAGCCTAGGTGTCTTCCCACCTGCTACAGCCCACCCTTCTCCTCCAAGTCTTCCCCCTTCCCACTGTCCTACCCAGGAAATGCCACTGCCTTCACAGTAGCCTGGGATTCCTGCCAGGGACACAGCCCCCACGCAGAGGCTTTGAGGGAGTGTGCTAGAAATCAGCTTCATGACTTGGTGGAGTGACATGAGGCAGAATTTTCCATGCCTTTTCTGGAACCCACTCCTGGCCCAGGCCATGGGGGCTGTCCCTTGTCCCCTGCCCCTACAGTGGCATGTTTCTGGGCTCTACGCTTACCTGCGCTGGGCCATGGAGAGGCAGGAGCATGCTAGATGTCTGCCCTTTGAGGCCTGGCTCCAGGATGTCCACCCCACCTGAGCCCGTGGGACCCAGGCAGAGGGTAGGCAAACTGCAGAGCCAGAGGACCTGGAGGGAGCTTCTACTCAGTTCTGTGGGCAAGTAGGAGCCATGGAGGGATGTAGGCAGGGGAGGGCTGTGAGCAGATGTGTTTGGGAAGGTCACTCCTGTTATACAGCTGGGAGGATGGACTCTAGGCCATGGCCAAAGAGTTAGTGGGAAGGTGGGAGGCTTGGTGACAGGAACATGAAGAGGGCTCTCCTACCTGACAGTTGGGCAGGGCCGAGAATCTGCATTTCTGAGCTGCTTGCGGGCAGTGCTAGATCTGCTGGTTGGAGGACCACACTCTGAGAAGTCCCACATTAGGCTTAGTTGACAGGCCAGATTCTTAAGCCACTGAGTATGGAGGTACCGGGGATGGAGCACATCCCAAGAGGTCACCTTCCCAGCTGCAGTGGAAATGGGCTCTGCCTTCTCTACCCCGCCACCCTGTCAAGCTGCTTGGTGGCCACACTGACTGACCTTTAGCTCTTGCATCCAATTTCCCTTCTAGGTGGCACTTCCCTGAGCTTCCTGGTATTGGTGACAGGCTGCACATCTGTGGGCAGAATTCCAGATGCCGAAATCTACAAGATCACCGCAACAGATTTTTACCCTCTTCAGGGAGAGACCAAGGAGGAGGAGCGCCTCACAGCCTTGAAGAAAATCCTCAATTCGGGGGTGTTCTATTTCTCGTGGCCCAACGATGGGTGCCATTTCGACCTGACCGTCCGAACACAGAAGCAGGGTGATGATAGCTCGGAGTGGGGGAGTTCCTTCTTCTGGTGAGATCCTTGTGTGCCCTACTCCTCCCCAAGGTCCCACGGGGTACAGGCCCTGGGTGGCAGCTCAGTGCCTGGTCCCCACATTGTTGGTCACCTTTGGACAGTGGTGACCTATGCCTGTGGGCTGAACACAGTGAGCAAAAAGAAAACCGGCCCCAACCCTTCACCCTGTGGGCTCAGGACGTGCTCAGAGGAGTCTGATGCAGATTTAGTCAACAAGAGCAGCCTGTAAGGAAAGCGAGAGACGTGGTACCTGCAGGTGTCAGCCCAGATGCCTCCTGATTTTTTCAGCAATCCTGGTTATTCGCAGGACATAGCTATTCACCACCCATGCCCAGAGAGCACCCATCGTGGTTCTAGGCTCTCTTGGGGAACACATTTGTGATCCTCATCGTAATCTGTGAGGAAGGGTCTATTATCCCATTTTACAGAGGGGGAGACTGGGACATGAACAAGCGAGTTGGAATTTTGCAACATTCTGCACACCTAGTAAGTGGCAGAACCAGTATTTGAACCCAGGCATTCTGGCAACAGATCCTAAACTGATGATCACAAGCTAAACCAGCCCCATCAACAGGCAAGTGGAATCAGCTTGCCCACAGTGACTTGTAGTAACATGCTAAGACAAGACCCAAAGCCCAGGCAAAGGTGGCTGTTTTCTGTATATTTACTCCTCTGAGTAAGGGCAGAGCAAAGAATTATTTGCTGGCCTCTCTGGGCCCCAGGATCAGGACCTGGCGAAGTATTGTAGGGCAGGTGGTGATGACTACACACACCGGTGTGCAGCGGTGACTATACACACACACGGTGTCCTGGCCTGGCTGTCAGCAGTGCTGTGCCCTCAGGTGCTCAGGGATGCCTAAGAAGCTGGGCAGAAGCAGAGGAGTGAAAACCCTGCCGGAGGATGGGGGGGGGGGAGGTTGTTCCAATAGGCCTCACGGGATGTGATGGTTTAGGGTTCCAGTGTCTGCCTTTTGGGCTACGTCAGTTTTCCTAGTCCTGAGGTGGGATTGGTGAGGCTTATTTCTGGCCTTTATCTGTCTCTTCCTGCACCCAAACAGAAGTGGTCACTGATTTCCTTTGGGGACTGAGTGTTCTTTCCTTGCTGTTTCTGAGCCCCTTGTCAAGTGAATGCTGACTTCCGTTTGGAGGGAAAGAGACCCCATGTCCCTTTGTACCCCCAAGTGACCTCAGCCTCAGATTCTCCTCTGATATTGCTGACTTTGGGGGGAATAATGTGCTCAGACTATAAAATCCACGTGAATCTTGCTGATCTTGTTAAACACAGATTCTGATACAACAGGTCTGGGCTAGGCTCAAGATGCTGCCGCTGCCCACACTCCGGTCTGCAGTCCGCACACTGAGTAGCGGGCTCCAGGGGGGCGAGTATGAGAGCCCCACAGGCTGCTGTACCTGCCACTCAAGGCAGCTGGGCTTAGGTGAGGAGGGGCTGTACGTTATAAGGTGTGTTTTTGTGGACCTGGTGAAACCACTTTAAACCAGACTGTCCAGCGGGTGAGCAGAGGCTAGAGCTATCGGCAGCAATAACATTCCTAGGGTGTCTGGATTGCCCAAGCACCTTTATAACTGCCTTCCCTCTGTGGTGAGTGGGAGATGTGAGGGCCCAAACAGTATGGCGAAGAGGAGAGTTACAAGAGGGAGGCTGAGAGGGACTTGGGAAGAGGCCGGAGTGTCCCTTTCTGGAGTGGACATCAGACTGTCTTCCATTGGAAGGAGGAAGTAACCTCAGCGGGTGCCAGGCTGCTCTGCAGCACCACGCCCGGGGCAGGGCGTTAGGGCTCAGGGTAGAACGCCTAGAGCTGACCACAACTGAGTCACCCGGCAGAGTGGTCACAGGCTAGAGTGCCTGAGCCCACTGTGTTGTGGTCTAGCATTTGGGGTCTGCAGACCCACAGTGGGGGTGAGCTGGGGTCAACACTGACAGTGGCCAGTAAACTGGGGAGAATGAAGGAAGGACAGGGTAAAGTCTCCTGCCCAGGCTGGTGAGGTTACCGATCACGATGACAACTGAGGTACGGTTAAGTTCTAGGAGGCAACTCAAAGCTATTTTCCTTTATAGATTTGGGAACTTATTTTTCTTCAGAGTAATGTAGATTTGGGAATCTTCTTTCTGGGATATGAGCCAGCTTCCCTAAGACAGGCACATGTCACTAGAAATTCACCTTCTTTGAGGGTTGTCCACTTGGCAAAAGGTTTCCTCCTGACTCCTGGTGACATAAGCCTTAGCTCTGGGGCTGGCAGATTGGAACATTCTGCAGGCTTTGCCTTGATGCCATGTGCAGGTCTGATCCATGTGAGCCTGCAGCTGGTTCAGCTGAGTGAGGGTGACTCAGAAGAGGGGCATGTCTGTGTGAGGCAGTGCACTGCGGTCACCTCTTCCCGCACAGCAGACCTGTGACTGTGCATATGAGCTCACACAGGGTTAGGCACCGGCTGTGGTCCCTGCAGGGGTGCAAGTGGCTGTGCTCACAGCGGGGGAGGCTGGCCTGAGAGCAGGGAGCTCAGAGCGGGTCCTGGGTGTGTCAGAGCTCACAGGGCAGATTCCCAGGAGTGAGAAATGCTGCTATCTTTGAGGCCAGCTCAAGGGCAGGAATCGGGTTGCCTTTTTTAAACAAGTAGGGCATCGTGATCTAGATTCACTTGCAAGTCTCCTGGTAACAGTTCCTGCCTCCCTGGGAGCCGGTTACAGGCTGCAGAGAGGCACCACTCAGGTCTCCTGGGAGGTGGGGAGGCCGAGCAAGGAGCAGTGAGAGAATGAGGCTGCGACTCTCAGGCACGGGGGGAACACGGGGTCCTCACCAGTGTGGCTCTGGCTGAAAGTGCAGCTCCGAGCTCCACACTGCCTCGGGCTGGCTTCACGACCAGTTTCTTCATTTCTCTTTGCCTCAGTTTCTTTATGAAATGGGGTTACTGATAATACCTTTCACAAATGCCATATCAAGGGTGAAGTGAGCGAACCAGTCCCAGAACATTGAGCACTGAGCATGGGATATTAGAACTTCCCTTCAGTTGTATTTTCATCTCGTCCTTTTTAATTTATTTTGGATTGCTTTGTAATGCTGTTATTGCATGCATCTCCCAGCGGGGGTGCATGGATGTATATAATTTAAATAAGTGTGCTGTGTTTAATATGATTCTTTATATAATTTGTCATTTTATTATTATTATTACTCAATCATAAAACATATGATTAAGTTTTTTACTAATGGGGCCTATGATAAAAGAAGGTGGCAGCCACGGGTTGCGTGGTGGGCTCACTGTCCAGTCTTCCTTCCCTTTGCCCACAGGGACAAGTTGCTATAGTCTCAGGAAAGCACTCTTGGCCCCTTCCTTCTGTCCATGGCACAGTGGCCCGACTGTTTGTGCTACTCTCAAAAGCACATGAACTTCCCAGATCTGTACCTCCTGAGTGCAGGGCCCATGGGTGGCTCTGCCTGGTTCTGACCCAGGACTCCAGCCCCCTCGGGAGCCTCACTAGCGCTTGCTTTGGGTGCAGCGCTTGCTGGAGGATGGAAGGTGACCTGAATCAGTGTGTGCCTCCATTTTGCAGGAACCAGCTGTTGCATGTGCCCCTGAGGCAGCACCAGGTGAGCTGCTGTGACTGGCTGCTGAAGGTCATCTGCGGGGTGGTGGCCATCCGCACAGTGTACGCCTCTCACAAGCAGGCCAAGGCCTGCCTCATCTCCCGTATCAGCTGCGAGCGCGCGGGTGCGCGCTTCCACACCCGGGGCCTGAACGATGATGGCCACGTGTCCAACTTCGTGGAGACGGAGCAGGTCAGTGTCCAGGCCCACCTGTGAGCCACGTGGTTCAGAGTGGCTGCAGCCCTTACATGCAGTCTTCCCACCTGGGCAGTCAAGGCCCTGGTGTATCTGTGGTGGTTTCTGGTCATGCCACCTTCCTTAAGGAGAGGACAGCGTGTGTCACTGGGGCTCTGTGTGTAGACGTGGCTTCTGGTCTGCATTATACATCATTTTTGCTTCATGCCTCATGCTGGGAAATGTGCTTACCTGAGGTATTTTTAACTAAAAGGAATCAGGAATTTTTGCTGTGGTCATTCTGAGAGCAGCTGACAGGTGAACCAACAGGACTTAAAAATCTTTTCAGGGCAAAATAAGTAGATCAATACAATGGGAGGATGAGAGAAGACATCGTAGTTTTTATCCTAAATCAACCGAAGCTTCCCCCTTTGAATATTAGTACCTGGGGACTGTGAGAGCTGTCTGTTAAGCAGCAGTTACTGTCAGCTCGCCTACAAGACAGCCCTCTGCTTAATTTCTTGTTGATGTTTTTTTCCTAAATTTTGTGCTTATTCCCAGCGCTGCTATCTTACAGCTGGTTTTTAAAATTTTCTTGTTTTACTGTGCAATCTGAGATCGGGCCACCGCGTAGAAGAGTAGTACAATAAACCATAAGAAAGGATGAGGAGGAAAAGCCCTGGACAGGCACGGGGGCAGCGCTGCTGTCAGAGGCGAGCTCCAGGTGCCCTGTGTTTGCTCCTGCAGGTGTGGCCCTGCCTCCCTCCTCCCTGCCAGCTGCCGCCACTGTGGGAGGCCTCCCTTAGGAGGACTTTGGCCACTTTAATCCAGCATGCTTGTGCACATCAGCCTCCACCAGCTGGGAGCTCCTGCCTGCTGGGGATATCCAGAGTGGGGGGGTGTGAAGAAAGATGAGAAGGCTGCCCCCCCCCCCTAGAATGGGAAAGGGGCCCTAATAGGAGCTGCTGGTACAAATACTTGCCTATAATTCTGGCCACAGTGTCCACTGTCCTGGTTATAGATGAGGCTGTTAAATAAATGTCCATTTAAAAATGAAAGAGAGAAGGCTGAGTGAGGTGGCTCATGCCTGTAATCCTAACATTCTGAGAGGCCCAGGCAAGAGAATCACTTGAGCTCAGGAATTAAGAGACCAGGCTGAGTAAGAGCGAGACCCCACCTCTACTAAAAGTAGAAAAAAATTAGCTGGGTGTGGTGGTAAGTACTTGTAGTCCCAGCTACTAAGGAGGCTGAGATAGGAGGACCACTCGAGCCTAGGAGTTTGAGGTTGCTGTGAGCTAGGCTGAAGTCACAGCATTCTACCCGGGTGCCAGAGTGAGACTCTGTCTCAAAAAACAATGAGGAAGGGGGAAGCCGTGCCCTCCCTTCCCACTCTGTCTGCACAGTGACATCCTTCCCTTTGCTCTCAGACCTCAGTTCATCGCCACTTTTCCATCTCATTTCTGTCCCTATGTTATTAGCCTGAAATCTTTGCTTCACTCAGCTAATCTTTATTGCTTGTCACCGCCATGGCCTGGGAGCTAGGCTGGGAACAGGGACCAGGGGACCAGAAGTGCAGAGCATGTTGGTACCAAACAGAGGGCTGGAGGGGGCCCTTGGCCTTGGTGATGGAACCAACTTCAAGAGGCCCTCGCTGGACCTTGGAATGAAGCCTGGGCCTCCATCTCTGCCTCATTCCTCATCCATCCCTGGTCCTGGAGTTGGTTGTCCCCAGATAGTTGGACTTCAACTAATATAAAAATAGTTGTAGTCTCATGTACTGTGCAATATTTAGTAAGTCCTTGGGGAAACAGCTATCCTGCACCATCACCATCCTTTCCTATGAGACAGGGCAGTTTAACACTGAAGATAAAAGGGGGCTCCCTGATAAAGTGCCCAAATGGTGGCTTCAGACCACAGGTACTTATTCTTTTATGGTTCCAGAGGCAGGAAGCCTGCAGACAAGGTGTGGGCGGGGCGGTGGTCTGCTCTGAGCCTGCGGGTGGTGGGTCCTTCCTCACCTCTCCCAGGTCCTGGTGGCCCCAGCATGGCTCCCATCTCTGTGTCTGTCTGCACTTGGCTGCATCCCCCTGATCCAAGGGCCCTCTCTACTCAGGTGTGGCCTCACCTTAACTATTACATCTGCAAGGACCCTGTTTTCACACATGGTCACATTCTAAAGTACTGAGGGTCAGGGCTTCAACACATCCTTTTGAGAAGGGACACAACTGAACCCACAATAAAGGATGTCACCGCATGTCAGGGGATTGTGCTCTGTGTGCAGTGTGTCAGGCTTTATGAAGAGTCTTTTTTGCAGCTCAGTGAGCATTCCCATGATCCAAGTGGGGCCTTCCTATTAATCTGCGCCTAGGCCTGTGCTGGTTTCCTGTGCTCTGGTCTTACCTGCTAGGGTCCCGCAGCCCTGAGCAGCCCACGGGCCTTAAAAGTGTGAACCGCCTGCCCGTCTGGCTCTAGGGATCCCCAGTGCTGTTTGAATTTCCTCCCCTGCTTTCTCCTCAGGCTGGGGGAGGGATTTCTTAGCTCCCACGAGCTTTTGTGGTCTTCCTAGGGTGTGTTTTTTATCCCATTTTCCTCCTCTTGGCCCTGGGCCCTGGGCCAGGCAGCACTGCCCTTTTTGAAGTCCCCACTCAACCCCGCTGCCAGGGGCCACAGCAGTTGAGTCAGTTGGACATCACCATCTGTCCACCCAGAAATGCAGGCAGCCACAGATGCCATCCCCCATCTTGACCTGGGGAGTGTAACTTAACCCATGGTGATTTCATTTCCACTGGTTCTATAGTAGGACATACTGGGCATGGCCTGGCACTCAGGGCAGTGTGTGTCAGGCTGCTAGTGAGACACATGGGGTGGGGACCCAGGTCAGGCCATGCCATCAGAGCCCCCAGACAGTCTGACACTGAAGGGGAGGTAAGTGTCACTTCTGCAGCAGAGTCTACTGGGAGCCTTCCCAGCAAATTGGGAGCACAGGTGATGCCTCAGGAGCAAGAGGGCAGGGTGGCCTGGCAGGTGACTTTGCCCTTTCGGGTGGTACTCAGCTGCAACTCTTGCCTGGAGGACTATGGAAGCACAGCAGATCCAGGCGGTAGAGGCCTGGCCTGGTAGCCTCCTGGGCAGGGTGGGGCAGCAGAGCAAGGACACAGAAGACCCGGAGGCCGACAGTGGAGGCTATGGTCCAGGCACGCCCACACAGCCGGGCAAGGTCCTAATGGTAGTTGGCATTCCAAAGCCAGAAGCCTGGTGTGACAGTATAGGGGCAAGAGGAACAGAAGGAAGCGACTGTCCCCAAAGGATCAAGAGACTCATGTTACTCTCCCCGCCCACATACCAAGAGGGCCACTTTCTCTCCATCTCTCAGGTCACCAAATGTGATAGAGGTGCCAAGGTTGACCAGAGTTATTTAGGTTTTTTTAAACACAAAAACTTGTAAGTGGAATACGAAAGACTGGTGTTCTTGCTGAGTGGCAGCTGGCCCCTACCCTGGCTCTCTAGCCACCTGTAAGAGGGGAGCTGTCTTGTGCCCACTGAAGTTTACCCCCTCAGGACTTCAGTGTCTGGTGGGATTCTGCACAGGTCACCCCCGGGAACCTGGCATGTCCTACTCTATTGAGTTTGCAGTGTGGCTTTGCTTATGTTGAAGAGCATATTGCACCCCATTTCTGAGACCCGAAAGTGGTTCCCCAGACAGGGTGGGGTTGCTTCTTTCAGGTAGCGTGTTGACTCCCCTGACCTGACATTTGAGGACGTGTCAGGCTTCAAATCTCAGTGTCCCGCCCCATGTTCAGGTAGCAACTTTGAGGAAATTGATGTTGAACCTGCTGGGTGGGGAAGGAGGGTGTGCTAAGACAGCCTGGCCCTCCTGGTGCTGCCCAGGTTGCTGGCCTGGACCCCTCTGAGGGCGCAAGACCCTTCAGACCTGCCTTCTTTCCATTTGCAATTGGAGGCCTGAGGAACACACACAGGCAGCTGGATTACCCCTGCAGTCATCACCTGGCAGCCAAATGATGGGACCAAACTGGGAGCAGACCAGCTGGGGCAGGAGCTCTTGGCAGGCATGGCTTCTCAGGAACTAGTATAGTCCTCAGGGAGTGGGGAAGGGGGGTTTTCTGCAGCATCTTTCCTAAGAGGAATGCATCTCCCTCTCCTGGGCAGGCTGTGTGTGTGCATGTGTTGTGTGTGAGTGTGGATGCTTGTATGTGGTGGGTGTGTGTTTTGTGTGTGCTGTGTGCATTTGTGTCCTGCACGCATTGTGTGTGTGTTGAGTGCACTGTTGTGCATTTGTGCGTGGTGCCATATGTGCACTGTGTTTGTTGTGTTTGTCGTACGTGTGCAGCATGTGCATTTGTGAGTTGTATGCGCACGTATGTGTGTTGTGTGCGTATGTTTGCGTTGATGGCATCTCAGCCTCCCTGGGAGAAAGCGTGAGTCCTTTGGGCTCTGGTGAGTCATACCTGGTGGGCTTGCCCTGCAGCAGTGACTCACCGTGCAGGAAAGCAAGACCCAAAAGTCTGCTCACTCTGTCAAAACAAAGGATCCAAGATAAAGGTTTGGCTATTGAAGATAAGGCCACTGGCTCATCCCAGGAGGTCAGCATGACTATGTGTGTCCTCCTAAGAATACAGACTTGGAAAGAGGTAGTTAAATAACAGCATCTATCCAGGAATGAATTTCTCTGGCTTTATCCCTCTCCTTTCATGGTGGTGGTTGGTTTCTGCTCCCACCCTCTGCAAAAGCTCAGGGTCACCC
Source organism: Galagoides demidoff (assembly GCA_963574575.1). Lineage (NCBI taxonomy): Eukaryota > Metazoa > Chordata > Mammalia > Primates > Galagidae > Galagoides > Galagoides demidoff. The sequence continues at coordinate 19,995 of CAUYQV010135896.1, forward strand.
TTCCACTGCCCATCGGGGGTGCAGGCCCAGCCTGGCCTCACCACAGCATAACAGGGGCCTTGCTGCTCTCACTGGCTCCTTCCTACCTCTTGCCTCTTCCTTCCTGGATTCCTTCTCCTTCCCAGCCCTAAGCATCATCTGCCCCCAGAAGATGGCCTCCCCATGCCCACAGGGCCAGCACACACCTGCAGGGAGAAAAGACATCTCCATGCTTTGAGTGCCCCTGTGTGCTGGGCTCCTGCTCCCTCATTACCTCTCCCAGCATGTGCCCTGTCTGGGCAGCATGTGACATTAGATCCTTTTAGAGAGTGGGAAACCAACCCTGCAGGTGGCTAAATAACGTACCTTAGACCACCCCACTGGGCGTGGCAGTCAGATGCAGCCTGGGCTTCTCCGAGAGCCACCTTCTTCCCTGTTCTCACTCTCCACCCTGCTCACCCCTGGGACCCCAGCTGCCATCCGTTAAAATGACATCTGTGAGGTGAGATGCCCATGGAAATTCATCACTGGCATTTGCTCACTGTTCTGGGAACAGGAAAGGTAGTAGCCCTGCTGGTGGGAGGGGACGCAGATTTAGGGTGGGAAGAAGTGACTGCTTTGGACACCCTTTCTCGTTGCCCGAGAGTGGGGGTGCTCTGGACCCTGCCTGCATGCCAGGGTTTGCAGAAGCTGGTTCTGTGCAAGTCTCAGTGCGAGAGGGGCCTGGCCTGGAAGGGTCATTAATAGCACGCAGCAAATCAGAGTGAAGGATGATATTCCTTAGCTTTAATCAGATCCTGAGCAAGTTTAAGAGTTGTCTTTACATAAAAACACTGGCTGAGTTGGTTTCTTTCCCAGGAATCTGGGCCGGTACAGGTCACACTTGCTGGTCATTTGCATGCACTGCATTTATTTGACGGTGGCCAGCTATGCCTGTAGTCATTAAACAACCTTCTATTTCACTCTATTTTTATGGGTAGGATAAGGAAGGGTAAGGAATTTGCTGGTACTCAATACCTGGAAATAGACAGTGGATTTTTCCCTGGGAGATTAAAGGATAGAATTCCAGTTCAGCAACACAAACACCAGGGTCATGCTGTCGATCCTGTGGTTCTAATTTTCAAGTCCTCCACTGCAGAATTACTAATGCATGTGTGATCAGGGTGTGATCTCACCTGCGCAGGGAGCTGCCCTATAAGGGAGCAGGCTGCCGAGGAATGGAAAGGCCCAGCCACAGGGCCCAGGCCGGCCCTGCCAGGCCAGGGTCGAGTTGCGCAGATAAAGGCTGAGCATCTGATAGCCACTGCACCCTGCTCAGGAAGGTACTTTGTGTCCTTTTAAAACTCCCTTGCACTCCAGTATGGCAGAGGCCTGTGGCTGGCTGTGATGTAGCTATGTAGGTGGGTGATACATTTTTTTAAAGTGTGTCATTTGTTTCTCTGCAGGTGCTGTCACACTGGCAGCTGGTAGAAATTGTATGGTGCACATTGACTGGCCTGTTTAAGACACAGAACCAAGGCCACGTTCAAGTTGAGTCTTGACCTGTGTTGTCAAGTTCAGGGCTGACTAGCGTAGTCAGCTGGATCTTTTGGCTGTAGCCTGCTCATTCTGCCCTTTCCCAGTAGCTCTCTGCTGCTTAGCTATCCGACAGGGTAAGGCAGGGGCTCTGAGGGAGGTCAGGCTTAAGTTCCAGAGTGTACTGGGACTCCTAAAACAGGGGTGGGGGTGTCACTGGGCTCTCCAGGGAGGTGAGTGAGGTTATGTCCTAGGAGTGTGAATTCCTGCAGACCCGGGAGGGTGGTGGGGAGGGGTCAGGCCTGGGAGGACTTGAGCCCCCTGCAGGCCCCTCCTCAGAGGCTGGGCCTGCACCAGTGCACCCACTCACCACCCAGCCACCGTCAGGCGGCAGCGCCAGCCACGTGGCGGAGGAGCAGAGGGCACCGCCATCCACTGTCTGCCCTTCATTCTGGCCGGTGTCAGGTCGCAGGCGGCCGGATCCCGTTACCGGCTCGGGACATTCGGTTTCATTGAGGAATATCTTTTCCTTTCTGTTTCCTTGTGCCACAGACGATTTACATGGATGATGGCGTGTCGTCTTTTGTCCAGATCAGAGGCTCCGTTCCACTGTTCTGGGAGCAACCAGGGCTTCAGGTAAGTAATTTTAAAAGGGAAAACGTTCCGCTGTGTCACTGTTCGCCTGCCCTCTCCTCAGCAACCCTTTGTTTCTTTTGACACGTTCCTTCTGTGGTGTGGTGGCCGGCCTTCCTCAGCCCATTTGGGTTGAGCTGAGCTACGTGTGTGTACGCTTGTGTACAGAAATCACGTGCGCACAGGTATGTGGCTTTCTTTTTAGGGGAGGTTCTGTGGCTTCCTGCTCGGCAGGCTTGTGGCGTCTTGCTGCGGACTCTGGTGCGGAGTTGTGGCGGCTGCTGTGTGAGGGACCCACATGCTGTGCTTGGACAGAGTCACCTTATGTTAGACCCCCAGGTTGAGGGTGTTGAGAACATTTTTGAGAGCTGAGGCTATTCGGTAGGCCTGGCACTGGGTGCTTGCTATGGGGCCATGTGAGAATTGCACAGCTTTCTCGTGATTTCTAAAAATATCCCCTACGGCAGGGCTATGGTCAGCACTGGAGGAGTTTGGCTTTCTGTCTCCTGGGCAGAGTTCGGGTGGGAAGGCATCCCAAAAACACATCTGTGCTCAGTGAAATGACAGTGCCTCCTCGGGTGGCTTCTCCAAGCAGGCAGGGTATGGGCTGAGTGCACGGGAGATTCCTCCACACCCAGCAGGCGTCTTCTTCCCTGTCCTGAGGGAACATTTGTGTGTTCAGAAAACCTCCCAGCTGGGGCCTTCGTCTGCTTCAGATCTTTTTACCGAGGGCTCTCATGTGATGGCAGTTGGGTCATCAGCCACCAGCTGAAGGGGCCCAGAGCACCGTCTGCCAGGTTCCTCGGCATGTTTGACACAGCTGGGCTCAGAGTCCCCAGGCGTGGGTCCAGCTTCGTAGTACAGCCCTCAGCCTGACCTGGTGCCAGCAGTGGGTGAGTGACTCACTGCCAGGGCTGCGGGTGTGCTGACAGTGTTGGTGACACAACAGGTCAGCTCACAGGGTGAGAGGGGTGGACTGGCATCTGGTGGGAGAGAGGGCTTCATTTACATTCAGACTGCACGCGAGAGGGACGGCCAGGAGGCAATCCTGGGGACATTTCTGACATTCCTCCAGAGCAGGGATGCCCAAGGGAGGTGTTTCTGACAGACACCTTTACTGAGGTATAATTTATATACTGCACACTTCGGCCATTGAGAACATACAGCTGAATGGTTTTTAGTGCATTTGCAGTTGTGCAACCGTCACCATAATCTAACTTTACGACGATTTCATCACTGCTAAAAAGCCTGGTACCGGTCAGCCGGCAGTCCCCTGCCCTCCAAACTCTCCCTTGGGCCCAAGTGATGGTTAATCTGCTCTCTGTCTCTATAGATTCCCTATAATGGACATTCTAGATGGGTTCTTGAAACTTGGTTTACTTTAAACTGGGGGTTTTCCTTTGGAAACGTCGTGAGCTCTGTATTGGGAGAATGAGGAAACTGTTCGAGTGAGTATAGCACATAAAGGGATGCGGAGACTATGTCCGTTTCATGTAGACTTTGTGAGAAGTCCAAAAGCTGGGGGGTGGTCATGATAGGTTCTGGAGTTTGCAAAGACCCTTTCAGGTTGCCCCTCTGCTTCATTCCCTCCGTGCGAGGGTCCTTCTTCCAGTAAGGCCCTGACCAGGGGATTAGGGACTTTCTCCTTGGCTTGTGCCGCCGGGCCTGGCTCTGCAGAGTCCCGGGCTGCCGGGAGCATGACTGATTCTTCTCCATGAGACTCATCCTCAGACCTCCAGGCAGGAGTCTCCTGTTCCTCCTTTCTCTTTTGTCTTCTCCAAGGGCTTCTGATTCCTTACCTGTCTCTGTCCTATTTCTAGAACTCTCCGTGTCCTCATCCCCCTTGTCTAAAAACCAAAACTTATTTTTATCCCCCCCCCTTTCATTTAATTTTGGTCTCCGGCTAGACCTTCCTGATGGTTGTGGACACAACCCAACCTGCCATAGAATGACCACCCCTAGATATAGTATGAACTGGGGACACTGGGCCTCGGGCACTGCAGCATTTTGAAAGCTATGTCGCCCTTTCAGCTTCTGAACAGTTACCTTTTGCCAAAGCCTCTGTGGTTCCTTCAAAGCAAGTTTAAAAGGCTTTAGTGTTCTTTAATCTTATTAAGGATTTGCTGACCTTTGGGTCTAATACCCAGGTTTATCCTCTAAGTACCACCCGGCATCGAAGACAGATTAAGCCATCTTCAGAGGGGAGGGGACAGGCAGGGCAGCTGTGAGCGGTCTCTGGCCACCCAGCCTGAACTGTTGGTATCAAGCCTGAGGATTGTCATTTCTGGTGGTTTTCCTCCTTTTCGACCTTTCCTCTCCTTTCACTTAGGTTAGATGAAAAGCACAGAGATTTGGGGTGGGTAGCTTATGTATGACATTTGTTATGCCTTCTTGGGGGCTGCCTGAAGGAACCATGAGCCCTTCAGGGGTGGGGGTGGGCCAGGCAGGGAGGACTGTGGGGGAGGATTTGTCTGCGTGTTTGATGGTACATCCTGGTTCCATTTCTGGCAGCCGTGTACCCTTAACAATTTCATTTTCACCATGTAAATAGGTTGTGTCGTTTATAAATAGCCACGTTGAAATTTTACTCTTAAAACAAACTGCTACCCTGGAATATCACTGGCTATACCTAGAATCTATTTGTGGTCCTGTGGCATTGGGTGAAGGCTTTGCTCCCCTTGTCTCTTGAGACCTCTCCCCTGACGTGTGTATGCACACACGTCTTGCACAGGCGAGTTTGGTCTGTGTTTTGAAGTTTCATGTCACTGAACCAACCGGAGGGGGTACAAAGTGGACGGGGCCTCTGCTGCCTACATTCACCAGCCCCTGTTAAGAGCCATTACTGGGCTCTTGGATGCCTGCACTGGATGTGCACGTTCGTGTCCTTGTACCTTTCTTTGTTCCCTAAAGGACGTGAGATGACTTACGGTGTAACAATTTAAAAAATAAGTGAAGAGGTTGGAGGGAAGGGAAAGAATATCCCTAATGAAACTGAACTGGAGTCGGGACCAGAGCTGGTGCCTGTGCCACATGCTGTGAGTCTGGTGTGCTTGTGCAAAAGAGAGTCCGTCTGTCCCAGGCTTCCCAGCAGCCACCGTGGAAAGAACCCCAGAGGCAAGGCGTATATCCCAGTGATGCCTCAGTGTGGTGTGAGCAGAGCCATGACAGAGTAGAGCTGAGATCTCTCAAGAGGCCAGCCTGCCTGGGCTGAGGGGAGCAGGGCAGCTGCTGAGGGGTCCAGAAGGCAACCTTTGGTGATCTTGTCTTCACTGACTGGGGACATCTGGAGAAATCTCTCAGGCAAGAAGTCAGCCTGTCTTTGCAGAGGGAGCGATGGGTGAGGATGTTGTGACCCTGACCCCATCTGGAGAGCAGCACTGGGTCAGCTGCTTGGAGTCCTAGGTATGAGAGGCACAGCAAGAGGGAGACGGGAAAGGTGGGCAGCAGCCAGGTCAGGACAGTTGTGGACATTGCAGTGCGGAGTTTGTGTCCCACCCCAGGCCCTCCCAGAGCTGCAGTGCTCGACTTTGCTGCACACTGGAATCACCTGCAGAGCTTTACAAAATCCTGCACCGAGGCTGACACCTTACAGATTAAATTAGCGTCCAGGGCTGGCGCCCGGCAGCTGTCTTTTGAAGACCCCTCAGTGACTCCGGTGTGCAGGAAAGTGCAATGCTGGCGAACCAGTTTTACTGGGATCGGACTAGGTGCAGGGAGTTTTGATTTGTAGCATTTGCCCATCGCTGTGGTTTAAATGCTCCCATCATGGGCTTCACCGGTGTGATGTCACTGAACTAAAGGTTGGGAAGAATTATGTGTGTGGTTGGCTTGTGAGCTGGCAGCGGCCAACTCTGCCCCACAGGGGACACTGCCCTGAGGGTTTCATGGTGTGGTGGTGTGTTTGGATTATCAGTCTGGTGAGTTTAGTTCTAAGGGTAAGACTGCAGAGGACACAGATGGAGGCTCTAGGGGGATGCAATTTGTTGGCAGCCTTCAGTAGGGTAGGAGCAGGGGGGGGAAGGCGTTCAAGGCACCGTTTGTGGTCACAGGGCCTGTCAGACTAATGCAGAATGTGCTGGGCAGACGGCCAGGAGTTCTCCAGCCTTGACTGGTCTGATGGCCAACTCCCTAAACCCAGTCTCTGGGTGACGGGGTTGAACTAATGCCTTCAGGGGCCAGACAGGAGTCTTTGTAGGGCCTAGACAGAGAGGAGGAGGACAAGGTAGAGAAGGAAGATGACGATCAGTGGCAGTCAGCTCCCAGGGACCAGGGTCGGCTGTGGGCTCTGCCCCCAACTGCTACTCCTTCCTGACACAGTGACCTCAGGACTGGGTGACACCAGAGAAATGAGATGTAGTCAGTGTTGGAGCAGGACAAAGGTGGAGGGGAGGACATGAGGCCTAAGGAATCTAGACTAAAGGGGTCCGCAGGCTGATGGAGGGAGGATGGCCTCGAGAGAAGGTGGGGCCCAGCCCCCTCCACTGCTGCACATGTCTGTCCACTTTAGGAGATAGAGGGACCCAACCCGAGGCCCTAAGGCAGAGGTGGGCTGTGCCTGTCCCCTGTGGTGTGGACATGGCCCCAGGGAATTGTCCTTCCCGGGCAGCACCTTCTGCCCCTTCCCAGGCAATAGCAACCTGAGCAAAAAGGGAACATAGGAGGCAAGAAGCTAATCCACTGCACCCTCAGCCTTCACCTGAGGGGTGGCCGAGATGCAGGCTCCTGGCTTCACACCAGATCTGGGCAGGACTAAGACTTTACATTTCTAACAAGCACTCAGTGAAAGTCCAGGGACCATACTTAGAGAACCACTGGTATAGTCCTACAGATCCCTTCTGCCCGTTTCCTGCCCTGGCCCTTCACCCTTGACTTCTTAGTACCCCCAGGTAGGATCAGTGGGCTACCCACAGTGGGATGTGCCCATCTTGTGACGGTCAGGGCAAGAGACAGACCAGATGCCCTGGAGAGACACACCCTGCCCTGGCCTGGCCTGTACCCTCCCCTCTGTTAGCTGCTTCCAGGGCTCCACCTCTGCACCCACCTCCCAGAGTCTCCGCTGATAGGAGGGGAGCACATGATGGGGAGATGTCCTCTGTCACCTTGTTAGGTGCTTGAGTGCTTGATGCCAGTACTCAGTGGCACAGTTTCTACCAAATTGGCTTGCACGTGTCACACCAGCTTATTAGAAACTTTGACAAGCGTTGGCCTTTCCAGGTGTTCCTGGCTGGGTGGCAGAGCTCGCAGCGCCCCCGTCCCTGTCTCTGCATGGCTCCCCATGCCGTGCTGGCAGAGCTTGTGCCATCACTCGGTGCCAGATGTGATGCAGTTTGTGATGGGACCAAGGTCATGTTTGTGACGGGCGTTTACAGAGCCTGGGCCTGCTGTCTCTACCTGTTCAAAAGAGACTTTGGGTCATGACTGGGAAAGAGAAAGGCATGTCCAATAATACAGCTCGTCACAGCCGAAACCCAGGCTCCGGAGCCCTGGGCTGTTGCTTTTATATTTGCTTCTTCCTACCAACTCCCCAAACAGCTGCCTCAGCCTTCAGTGGCCTTTCAGATGGCAGCCGAGGGGACACAGACCTGTGCTCCACCAGGCGCCCTCCTGTATGCTTGGAGGTGAAAGAGAGCTGACCCACCTCGGGGTGCAGGAGGGAGCAGTCTCCTGATAGCGCCAAGGCCATGAAAGTTTGCAAATTAAGTATCTGATGTCCTCATCCAGGTCCCCATGGTCACTGGGAGAAGCAAGAAGGGCAGGGTTGGCCCGAGCAGCAGAGCGAAGGTGCTGGTTCCAGCCTGTCTTAGGAGCCCTGTCAGCTAGCAGCCCTGGGATGCCTCATTTTGTGACTCATTTCCCTTATGACCGGTGTGTCTTAGTGTCAAAGGGGATTTGGATCTTTGTTGAATCACATAGATAGAAAATTCCTAGATCCGTTGCTGAGAAGCCGATTCTCTAGATGATGCTTCCCCTGGGATGTGGTGGGACGGCTGTGTAATAATGCGTGGTGACACTCGGCATTGGGCACACCCCATACAGGCGACTCTGATGACACTTTGCAACATTCAAACACAAACAAAATCAAACAGGACATTTTAAAACACCTTTCTCTTGAAATAATTTCAGACGTGTGGGAAAGTCCTAGGAACAGAGGGGGCGCTCGGCGTGTCCTGCACCCACGCTGCTTACGTTTCTAGCCTCTGTCACACATGTACATGTTGGTTATTTTCTGAACCGCTTGAGAGTATACGTTGTCTGTTTACCTAAGTGCAAAATATACTCTCTTACATCACCGTGGCATAGGGACACACCCAGGAAGTGAACATTGACACAATAATTTTATCTGCAGTCTACATTCTAGATCGCAGTGGTCTCAATCATGTCCGGTGGGACCCCCCTCCATCCAGCATCACATCCTGCACTTAGCCATCACATCTCTGGTCCTCTTTAATCTCGATCTGTTCCTCAGCCGTCCAGACTTTCATAGCATTGATGTTTTTGGAGAATGCAGGCCTTCTTCAAAAAGCCCCCGCTTTGGGGTTTTCCTGGTGTTTCATTATGATCAGATTCAGGGTTAGACCTTGGCCAGAGTGTTGCCTAACTCTGTCCTCCTCAGGGGAGCACCCCTGGAGACACCGGGTGTCCGTCTGCCTCTCATCAGTGGTGTTAATTTTGGTCACCCAGTCAAAGCGCTATTCACTTTATCCACTTCCAGTTACGTGTTTTCCCTTTCAACTGATAAGCAGTCTCCGGGAAACACTTTGAGACCGTGCTAGTATCCTGCTCCTCCTCAAACTTAAGATTTATCATCAGCGGGACACAACTACAACAGGGACCTTACCTAGCAAACACAAATATTGTAACCTGATTATACCCTCGTATTAATCTGAAGTTAAAAAAAAAATCTGTCATCAACAGATAACTTGTGCTGAACACAACTTTCTAATAATTTGGTAGGAACTGTGCCCTGAGCAATTCTTTACTATGACAGTTGTAAACTGATGACTTTCCACTAATTCCTCCACTTTTCTCAGTTGGTGTTCTAATATAAGGAAGAGCCTTCTTTTCTCTCCCACTCATCCACCCATACACTCACCCAGCCACCCACCTGCCCATCCATCCATCCAAATGATGTCTCTATCCCCTCACCCACCCGTCCACCTACCCACCCATTCGTCCGTCCATCCCCTGCCACCTATCCATCCATTCACCTGTCTGTCCATCCACCCACCCATCCATGCAGTCATCATCACTGTAGATTTGTGGATTCCTATTTTATTCATCAGGTTAATCCAGTCTTTAAATAGTTTGATTCTCAGGCTTGGTACCTGCTGCTCAGTGACTAGGGCGCCAGCCACATACACCAGGGCTGGTGGGTTTGAACCCAGCCCGGGCCTGCCAAACAAACAATTGACAACTACAACCAAAAATAGCCGGGCATTGTGGCAGGTACCTGTAGTCCCAGCTACTGAGGCAAGAGAATTACTTAAGCCCAAGAGTTTGAGGTTGCTGTGAGCTGTGATGCTACAGTACTCTACAGAGGGCAACATAGTGAGACTCTGTCTCAAAAAAAGAAAAAAGTTTGATTCTCAAATTGTCCCAGATTTGGCCAGTGAAAGCTCTGCACACTGGCTCCAGTTACAGTGTATATTTTAAATTTGTTTTTTAAACCAGAGTACTTATTATAGTAAATGATAAGGCAAATTAGATGATTAGGATAATTGAGATTTGGAGGAAATTGAGGTCCCTGAAGGAGTACAGGAGCCTGGGAAGCAGTTTTTCTCTCCAGCTGGCTTGGCTGACCCACTCTGAGAGAATGGGGACCTGACATCTGCCTCATGCTCCTACCTGGGAACTCCTCTTCTGGCTGGCGGGTCCCTATTGCAGTTAGGACTGGGCAGAGGTCGGATCAGTGTCCAGGGAGCCCAGCCTTCCAGAGCTGTGAAGGGGCCATGGAGGTGGCCGAGTGGCTGCCACTGTGGCGTGGCTGGCAGTGGGGAGGAGAATGGGAAAACCATCGTTCCTCTGTCTGCACAGCGGGGAGATTCACTGTGTTACCTCTCGTTGCTTTAGGTTGGCTCCCATCGCCTGAGACTCCACAGAGGCCTGGAAGCCAACGCCCCTGCTTTTGACAGGTAGGGATTGTCTGGCATTACTTGAGCCCATCGTCCTTGTCCTTAGGCCTCTTCCTCCCATCAGTCAGTGGCACAGGGGACAGGGCATGGCAGGGAGGGGAAGGGCCAAACCCTGAACCTTGATCTGCCTTTTCCCCTGGTCCTTAATGCAGGAGGGGAGTTTACAAGATGGAAATTCACTTATTCCCAGGTTTCCTGAAGGTTAATTATCACTGTTCAGATAGTACTTTGCAATTATTTTCTCTTACCAGTTTCTTCTTAAAATAAAGTCAATTCCCACTCTTACAGATTGTACTATTATTCTTTTTTTACACATTACTCTAGAAAAAATTTTGGTGCATGTATATATATTTTTTTCTTTTTTAAAAACTTAAATTGGATTATATTACACTTAACTGCTTTGCAGCTTAAGAAAAGCCATTGCTAAGCTGAAATATTTGTAATATGTACTTGAAATAGTCAATAGCATCTTAAAATATTTTTCTTTTTAAACTAAATACTAATTTGTATTATCTTAGTGAATATAGTAAAAGTCTCAAAAGCATTTTTTTTTGGCTTGGCACCTTTAGCTCAGCAGCTAGGGCACCAGCCACATGCACCGGAGCTGGCGGGTTTGAATCCAGTCTGGGCCTGCCAAACAACAATGTCAACTACAACCAAAAAATAGCCAAGCATTGTGGTGGGCACCTGTAGTCCCAGGTACTTGGGAGGCTGAGGCAAGAGAATTGCTTAAGCCCAAGAGTTGGAGGTTGCTGTGAGCTGTGACACCACGGCACTCTACCCAGAGCAACATAGTGAGACTCTGTCTCAAAAAAAAGCATTTTTTAGCCAGGCATGCTGTGGTACATGCCTATAGTCCCAGCTACCTGGGAGCCTGAGGCAGAGGGATTGCTTGAGACCAGGACTTGGAGACCAGCCTGGGCAGCATAGCAAGACCCTATCTCAAAGAAAACACAAAGTAATTTTGAAAATGTTTTTAATCATTCCACCTGAAGCTTTATTCAGACTTTACATTTGTGTGTATATTCTTCTACTGAACATAACACCAGTACCATGAGCCGGGCTTCTAATTAGCATGTTACAAAAAAAGGGTTTTACTGTAAAGAGATGTACAATCCAGTGATGAAAATGCCAATGCCTTTTCCTGAACATTAGTAGTATGTCCTAAACATTGTACATATGTAGTTCTAAGTATTCTAGGGAATAATAAATATATAACTGAAAAAGAAATTCCGCCTGTAGGTGACCCAAAACGAGAGGAGGGTTATGCTGGGTTTGTTTCTGAAACCCTCATGTGTTTATGAGCTTTTTAAAAAAAATACGTTTATGTATTGAAAGCTCATTTTCAAGACTGAAGATTTTTTAGCATCCTGAGAATGCGTGAGGTGACCTTTGTCTTCCCACAAGCACCCCAGAGGTGGCCTGCCCCATGGACAGCATCCCCACATCTAGGGTAAACGTAGATCTCTTCTGCAGGTCACAGAAAGACTTGCTGACACTGTAAGTCCTTTTCTGGGCAGCTCCTGCTTATGGTTTGGCTTACAGGAAATCTCTTCCTGCTTTTTAACCACAACATTCAGTTGGAATCATGTGCCTTCATGTTCCTTGGAGGAGCTACCCATTTTTCATATTAATTGCCAACTGTGTTTGAGAGTAGTATTGAGGAATGAAGTGGCACCTCTGTCCACCATGAGGGTCCCCAAGGGCAGCGGGCACCCTGGGCTGGCGCACACTCCCTGGGGTGCTGCTGGATCCCCATCTCTGGGGCCTCACTGCACTCTCAAGAGTCTTTCAGTTCTTTGATGGATTTGTCCAAAGTAAATCCCTTCTTTCCTCTAAAAATTTCCTTCCATGGGTAGTTTTTCTACCAATGGAATGCTCGGGTGCCCTTGTGGGCGACGGCTGACCCTGTGTGCACCCTGCCTGAGGAGGTGTCTGGAGCAGGGTCTTGCCATCTCAGTGTGGTGACAAGTTACCTTTCTTGGGTGGTGGCTGGTCTCCCTTGGCAGGACAGGAACGCTGCTCTGCTTGCACCTCTCTCTTTGCAAGAACCCTCAGTGTGCACCTCAGGCTGTGTTTGACTCTTGGTCCCCCCAGAGGTCAGAAGGGGGCTTCCAGATAGAAATCTGACTTGTCAGTGTCCCCCAGATCCCTGCAGTTTTCCAGATAGCTTCCTATAACGTAACAGATGGGCAGAGGGAAGGAGCAGGAGGCCTCTACACAGAGCCGCCCAGGCCAGGAGCCAGTCTGCATGTCACTCACCTCGGTGTTGATGCCAGGTCCCTCCTGTATACCTGGGGTCAGCAAATAGAGTCTTTAGTTTATCTAAGTCTGTTGTGTCTTTTTACATTCAAGGGAAGGAAAGACATACCCTGCCATGTGTGGCATGGTCCTTGTCACTTTCTCTCTCCTTTGTCCTTTTCATGACCACTCTGCAGTGGGGGAGTAGTCTCGTCACACAGATGAGGGCAGTGGCTCAGAGGGGATGAATCATTTGATCAAGGCAGTTTGGGGCTGGTGACAGAATAGAGTAATATTGAGTAATATCGAGTAATAATGAGTAAATACTGGTTCTGTTCCAGCTCTGGAAAGAAACAAGCCTGTGGGCTTCCTGCACAGTGAGGGGCGGCCCTTAGCTAGAAAACTGGGTGCCGAGGTTGAGAGCTTGCCTACCAGTTTTTCTAGTTTTGAGGAAGACAGATACCAGTGAGATGAGGGGTTAATTCCAGAGCCATGCACGTTGCATTTATAAGACTATTTGTGAAAGGCGAAGTTTGCTGTTCTGGGTTCAACAGTAATTCATTATAGAAGGTCCCACGTATCCTTTTCTGATCCCAGACTTGTGTAGAAGGAGTCTGCCCAGCCAGCAGTGACAGGGCTGTGTCGGACTGTCCTCTCCAGCCCAGGCTCACTTTCCACACTTTGGGTCATGGTGGGTGGCTGCTGACCCTTGGCCTCGGGCACTGAGAAAGCACAGCCCTCGAGGGCTGGATGGGGCAGCCATCTGTCCTGCTGGTGTCACCGCTGCCCCTGCCGTTGCAGGCACATGGTGCTTCTGAAGGAGCAGTACGGGCGGCAGGTGGTTGTGAACCTGCTGGGGAGCAGAGGCGGCGAGGAGGTGCTCAACAGAGCCTTCAAGGTAAGGCCAGCCTGGCCCCTGCACACTTCAGGTGGCGAGGGCAGGTAGCTTTGTGGGGACTGAAGGCCACAGCTAGTCCCTTCTGTCCCTGCACAGCAGGCCCGGGTGACTCAGGACCCTGGTGCAGTGAGCTTCATTTCTCTGCACTCAAAGTCAAGGGAGGGGTGTCTCCATCCCCCACTGCCCTGGACTCCCGTGGGACACTGAGAGCCAGTGCTCTCTCCAAGAGTCCCTCCCAGTCCTGCGGGGGTGGGAGGCGACCCCTTTCCTCCTGCTGGCTCCTGGGCAGCCCCTTGGGGGCTCTGGCCTCAGGGCCTTGATTCAGAGCAGGAGCTCATATGGCCCCACTTCCCCTGCTGGTGGCCTACTCCAACTATCAAGGGAGGGTGGGGAAAGCCCAGCCAGGGCAGGAGCAGGTAACTGGGTAGGTGACAGCAGCCACCTGTCCCAGCCTCTCCCATCTGAGTCCACCCTCCCAGGCCTGCTCCCCGTGGGCAGCACACAGGATATTCCCCGACGAGGTGTGGCAGCTCCTTGTTCCTTTCCTGGCCTCCCACGTCCTCTGCCTGATGGGGAAAAACTGGTTGTTTGACACTCAAAGATGTCCCTTATGGACAGGGCTCGAGGTTACCTCAGCAGAAAGTGAGGGCTGACTTCTGTGGCTGACACCTGACCCCTGACCCTAGCTGGTGGAAGCCAAGTCCAACTGGGTTCACTTCCCTTTGCTTAGAAAAGCCACGTGCTTGGGGCAAGGACTTTCTGGTTGCCAGTTATTTGTCCAGACCTGCTTTTCCTGTTTGGTTTGTTGCTATTAGCGACAAGCTGCAGAACTGTCTCCCTTTCCACTTGTCTTGGCAGCGACACTAGCTGCTTATTTTAAGGAAGCAGGGAATAAAATGCAAACCAAAAAAAAAGGAGAGCCCCGAATCTCTTTCCCCTCTGTGCCTTGAGTTTTGGGGACAGGATGGCCTCAGCCCTTCTGGTCAGCTGGTGGAGGTGCCCTGGCACTAAAGTGAAGGCGGCCTGTGAGCAGAGGGGTGGGCAGGGTGGGGCGGGCATCCAGGCAGATGCTGGATGGACCTGACTTGAAGCCATGCACTGTGGTGCAGGAAGGTGGCAGTTGTTCTTACCCTGGGGCTGTGACAGGGAAGCTGAGGAGGTGCTGTGCAGAGGGGAGGCCCCTCGAAGGCAGGGTAGCGCTACTGGCAGCCCTTGCTGTGCCCCCCAGCCCTGCTTCACTTCACTCAATCTCCCTGGTCCTGAAGTTGCACTGGGCTTCTTGTTCCATGCAGAGCACCCAGCCTGGGACTTAGCCACTCAGAGCACACCCTCATGGGGGTTGTGCTTGTCAGGATGGGGCTGGTTACCGGGGCAACGGTGAGCTGGATTATGAGCTCCACAGCCTGCAGTGCCACTGTCCTTGAGGGCCTGGGGTGCTCCGCCTACCTGAAGAACAGAGCAACCTTCCCTCACCTGTGCCCTCCCTTTTGCCCAAGGAAGACCCTCTGCCCTTCTGCAGGCAAGATGTTCCTGTGGGTTCTGTCCCTCCAGGGCTTTTGTCCCACTCTTCCCTGCCAGGGTCAGGACGGGTCAACAGCCTTGCCCTGTAGGTTTTTGAGCCAAGCCTCACCCTCTAGCGAGCAGCCCTGGTTAGCCTCTTGGTGGGCATCGTCCACCTGCCCTCTATTCCCTTCACCACCCTTCTGCTCCCTTTTCAGAAGCTGCTCTGGGCTTCTTGCCACGCCGGCGACACGCCTATGATCAACTTTGACTTTCATCAGTTTGCCAAAGGCGGGAAGCTAGAGAAATTAGAGCACCTTCTGAGGCCTCAGCTGCAGCTGCACTGGGAGGACCTGGACGTATTCACCAAGGGCGAGAATGTAAGTCCACGGTGAGTGTCGCCGCTGCCCTGGCCAGGACAGCTTCCCTTCCTCACTACCCTGCCCCCTGTGCAGGGCACCCCAGCTCATAGGCTCAGGGATGCTGGACACCCAGGGCTCCAGCCCTCTCTCCCTGCCCGCCCCCTGTGCAGGGTACCCCTCATAGGCTCAGGGATGCTGGACACTCAGGGCTCCAGCCCTCTCTCCCTGCCTGCCTCCTGTGCAGGGCACCCCAGCTCATAGGCTCAGGGATGCTGGACACCCAGAGCTCCAGCCCTCTCTCCCTGCCCGCCCCCTGTGCAGGGTACCCCTCATAGGCTCAGGGATGCTGGACACCCAGGGCTCCAGCCCTCTCTCCCCGCCTCCCAGATGCGCTTTTGAATTTTACGAGCACACAATAAAGCATGGTTTCCTAGCAAAAGAAATATGCTAATAAAGGGGACTTCATTAAAACGTGGAGCTCACGCTGAAATGTGTGTGTCAGAGTGAGGGGACATTGTTACTGGTTGGAGGGGGGCAGCTGGCACAAACCCACGTTGCCCGAGGACACTGAGGGGTGGGCTGTCCTGGTCAGAGCTGAGGAGAAGCCAGTCCAGGCCCTAAAATCCCATGCACCGGGTGCTCTGATTGCAGATTCCAGTTTCTGAATTCACCTCGCTGAGACGCATTCGTAACCTTATAATCAATGCAGTGCAGTCAGCACTTAAGGAGAAGAAAGTGGGGATGTGCTTTATGGAAAACGCACGTTCACGCGTTAGATAAGGTTCTTTTACCTGTGAGTCGTAGTGCTGCTGGCTGCGAGTTCAGTGGTTTAATACTTACACATATAAATTCACTGAAGTGTCTTTCTACAGACACATCAAACAAGGTTCTGCATTGATCAGTTGATGAAAACGATGTGGCCAGAGGCTCACAGGAACCTCACCACGTACTTCTACAGGAGTCATGGTTCAGTGTTCACGCAACTTTATAGAATACAATTGC
This sequence comes from Galagoides demidoff, assembly GCA_963574575.1. Lineage (NCBI taxonomy): Eukaryota > Metazoa > Chordata > Mammalia > Primates > Galagidae > Galagoides > Galagoides demidoff. Next base: position 36,257 of record CAUYQV010135896.1, read on the forward strand.
TGCAAATGACAAGGACCAGCTGTCCTGGTAGTGGCCCAGACGTGTTGGCTGCTGAGTGCGTGTTCTGGGGTCTGCCTGCCCTGCCAGCAGCGCTGAGATCTGTCAGGATGTACTCGGGGTTCCGTGGGGGGGCACTAGGGAAGAGGCGAGGGGTTCCCTCCTGGAACAAGTTCCTCAGGAGTCAGCAGTCAGACCCAGCTTGTTGTGTGACAGCCATTGTGCTTCGAACACAACTTGTGACTTGGCGTTTCTTCTTCTTGGCCTAAGTTTTCAGAAGGGCACGTTGCGGATGAACTGTCTTGACTGCCTGGACCGGACCAACACTGTGCAGTGCTTTATCGCCCTCGAGGTTAGTCCAGCCTCTCGGGCCATCTGGGCCACGTCCCGCGCCTTCACCCAGGGCAGACTGGGCTGGGTACCTTGAATGGTGGGAGGAGGGTGGTGACACCAAATGACCTAACTGTGGGCAAGGTTGACAGGGATGTGCTGAGGTGTCTGGAGAGGGATTCCCTGGGCACCATTGCCACCACAGGCACCCTTTGGAGCACGTCCCAGTCACAGTGCCCAAAGGCTCCCAGTGGCCGTTGGGACAGCATTTCTGTGTGATGACCATCTCAGTTGCACTGATGGGCAGAGGCAGTGTGAGCTTAGCTGGATGAGGCTTGTTTGGAGCTAGGGAGGAGACCCGAGTCTGCCCAGCTATCTGGTTGACCTCTCCTGGCATCGCACCACCTGCTGTCCCACCACTGTTTGCTGTCCAGTCTCTGGCAGGGGTGGGGATCAGAGGAGGGGCTGCGGGAGTGACTGTGTAAAGCTGGTGTGAGTTGGGGTGGGGAGCCACAGTCTCTGCTATAAGAGCTCCCCATTCTCACTGAGTAAGGGACTTCCTGGGTGCGTTCCATCTGTGGGAGATGTTGTTGGTAATGACTGTCCTTTAATTCTCCCCCAGGTCCTTCAACTACAGCTCAAGAGCCTGGGGCTGAATTCCAAACCCATCATTGATCGCTTTGTGGAGTCCTTCAAAGCCATGTGGTCTCTGAATGGGCACAGCCTGAGCAAAGTATTCACAGGGAGCAGGGCCCTGGAGGGGAAGGCCAAGGTAGCAGCCAGCCCTGGGCTGGGGTGGGGAGTGGAGGCAGGGCAGGGGCCACCTGCTTGGGCCCTGCTCGGGCCCTGCTGATGCCTGTGGTCTGTGCTCCCGGCAGGTGGGGAAGCTGAAGGACGGGGCCCGGTCTGTGTCCCGCACCATCCAGTCCAACTTCTTTGATGGGGTGAAGCAGGAGGCCATCAAGCTGCTCCTGGTGGGGGACGTGTGCAGCGAAGAGTCTGCAGACAAGGGGCGGGCACTGCTGGACAGCACGGCCCTGCTGGGTGAGGGGCTCCTGCCTACTGGGAGGGTGTGGATTCCACTCTCCTCATGTAACCTGGGTGGTGGACGCTCACAGGGTATGCAGGCTTGTGGCCTGTGGCCTTGTGGTCTGACCCGCTAACCTACTCATAGCAGCCGCCACCCCTGACTGGAATGGGAACTCATGGGTCTGCTGGGAAGAGGGGAGAAACCTGGGCCGTGCAAGGGCAGTGTGCCTTTCATGAAAAGCTCCTGGGCTCTGAGTGTACCCACCTGCAGAAACTCCTCAGCTGCCTGCCTTCTGGACCTTTGGCAGCTGATGTCGGCTGTAAGAGTTGGCCATGAGGTTGGCCTCTGCTTTTTCTTCTGGCTCCTGAGGGCCCTGTGGAGATAGAGAAATTGGATGACACTGTCCTCTCCTGGGGACAAGGGTACCTTCTCAGTGTCAAGAGCATTGTGACTCCATGAAGAGCCAGAGAGCCCTCTTAAAGCACATTTTAATGGCATCTTGTCGTCAGGTGCCTGTTAACCTTATAGGCCTAATGGGAAAAGAGACTTAGCATTTGTCCTTAAAAATCTTGTTTTAGAAACTTACAGTGTTTTTTGAAAAATGAACTTACCTGTGTTTAAAATGTTTTCAAAGCCCCTTTCTACCCTCATCCTTCCATCATCAGGGGAACTCATGTTTGGCTTCTAATAGCCACGGTGATAATAGCTTCTGCTCTGGAGTAACATCTGCCTGGTGACCGCCAGGCGAAGCTCTGAGTAGTGTGGCAAGTTGCTCGTAGTCACAAGGCAGATTGGAGCTAGATTTGGGTTATGTCACTAGTTTAAAAACATGAGTATATTTTGGCTATCTAGCTAATGAAGATACGCCATGCAATGACTTTTTAAAGCCTTTTTAAAGTCTGAGGTGAAATGAAACATTTCAGGCATATAGGACGGGAGGTGGCAGGTGCAAAAGTGGTGTTTTGGTTGGTGGGACGGTTAAAGTTTTGTGTGTGCATTCTAAATATGGTCAGTTGCAGGGTCCCCTCACTTTAATTCCAATGCCTGTTCTTCTGTGGGATCATGGAGAGTGCAGGGGGTGCTGGGGACAGGGCTTTTCCCCCACTGTGTCTGAGATACCCTGGAATTAGATGTCACACGGCCACTGGCTGCTGTGTCTAGGTGGGGCAGGAGTGTGGAGGGATGAATTTCCAGTCCTGTGTTTTCATACCTTTGTTGCAGAAACACCAGGAGGGGCGTGTACTGGCTGCTATAGTTTTAAGCCTTTTATCATCTTCCTTAGAAACGCATCTAGAAGCTTCTCTTGTCTCTCTGGGACAGGTAGCCCCTCCCTAGCTTTGGAGGGTGCTTGTGGTTTTGAACTACAGACAAATGTGCCCTCCTATGCCTCCTGACAGTGACTCCCAGGATCCTGAAAGCGATGATGGAGCGTCAGTCTGAATTCACAAATTTCAAACGCATTCGTATCGCCATGGGGACCTGGAACGTGAATGGGGGGAAGCAGTTCCGGAGCAACCTCCTCGGGACCTCAGAGCTGACAGACTGGCTGCTCGATGCGCCCCAGCTTGCCGGCGCAGTGGGGACCCAGGGTGAGGGCAGTCGCTGTAGCAAGACAATACACAGCCCAGCTGACCCGCCATATCAGGCTTTGCCTTATAGAATTTCGTGTTTGGTATTTTCCTTCCTCAGAATGTTTAAAAACAGAATGTTTAACTTTCTAGAAGTCAGCCCAGCAAATTAACACTTGACTCCTTTTTCCCCCCCACATGTTTAGAAGAGACATCAAGTGGTGAGTCTCTCTTTGCTTTTCAAAGAGAGATTTCACAGCTTAGTTAGGTTTTGTCACCAGGAAGAAGCTGTGGCATCTAGAGCTGCTTCCCTGTCAGGGGCTGGAGCCAGGCGTGGCTTTGAGGTGCTGCTGACCCAGAGACCCCCAGTGCCCTTTCCCCAGACCAGCTCTGTTATCCACGCTAAGGAGTCAGGAAAGAATTCAAATGCTTTTTGAGAATTTGATACTCACCTTTGGTCTCATATTATGCAATATAAGATGTTGAAAAGGCTGGGCGCCTGTAGCTCAGTGGTTAGAGTGCCGGCCCTATGCGCCAGGGTGACGGGTTCGAACCCGGCCTGGGCCTGCTTAACAACAACAACAAAAAAGATGTTGAATGGCCTCAGAACCTAAGATTTGAGAACTAAAATGATTTTGTCCAGTCCCTGTTCACTCGGGGGCTTTGGGCCCTGATTTTTGTCCTCCTTTAGACCAGGAAGAGACTTGTGATCAGGTTCTGGGCCCATTGCTGAGTGGCGTGTCCAGGGATCGTGGTGGCCTGTGCCTCTCTACATTCTCCACAGCTGCCCAGAGCCCTTTCCCCTTGTGCCACATGCACCATCTGCACTGTCCACTCTGCCTCAGAGGCCAAGCAGCGAGGTACATGGTTGAGTCTCTGGGTGCCCTGCCCTGGCATTTGTCATGCGACCAGAAACCATTCTGACTGCCCCATGCATGTGAGCACATCAGTCCAGCCCTGGCTGTGGGGAGTCCCCGATGCTGAGGTGACTCCTCTGTCTTTGCCTGTGGGAAAGGGCAGGTGGCTTCCGCAAGCTGGTTGTCACCCTGCAAGGGAATGTTACTCGGCTCACCAGTGACACCGCTAGTGACCCACCAGGTTCAGGACAAGGAAGGAGTTGTAGCTACTGTTGCCAACCAGATCAGGTGGGGACAGGCTTTGTTTTCTTCTTTAAAAGAAGATTTTAGATGGGTGAAGCTAGAAGTTCTAGGTCACCCAGGGACAGGCTGCCTGGCCTCTCACTGATGAAGCTGGGGAGGCAGGTTTCTGCAGCAGTGGGGACCACACTGGGCCTGACAGCTTTGTCAGAAGACCCAGCTGGGGAAGTGCTGTAAACGGCTGCAGCGACGGCGTTAAAGCCCTAAGCTCCCCTGTTAAAGGCAACAAAGGCAGGAGCATGGAGCACCTCTGGGCTCGCTGGGCTGCACTACCCCAGGCGCTTCTGCGGCAGATTCCATCAGAGCAGCTCCCAGGGCGGTGCAGCCTCCTTGAGGTGGACTCAGGCAGTTGATAGTGGGGTCAACTTGACGCAGTCCAGGAACGTGGGACTGGTTGGTTCTAAATATTTACATCTCCTGCCTTGCTCCCCAGATGACAGCAGCCCGGCTGATATATTTGCTGTGGGGTTTGAAGAGATGGTGGAACTGAGTGCAGGGAACATCGTCAATGCCAGGTGAGGGGCCGTGCAGGGGTAGGGGGGGTCATCTTCCTGAGTTGGGAGTTTGGCCCCGAGGCTCTCCTGGAGCCAGCTGCGTGCTGTTCCCCGTGGGCTCCTTCCCCACACGCATACTGCATCCTGTTCTTTTTTCCCTCTAATGAAAAAAGTAGAAAGAGGGGCTAATTGCTGCCATGCTTCCTCTGAGGTGTTTGGTTCAGCCATGTGCTGATGCTGAGGAGGGAGCCACAGGGAGCTGGTGGGTATGAGCCTGGGGCTCGGGACAGGACCAGGACAGGACCAGGCAGAGAGAGAGAGAGAGAGCAGATGAGTGCAGGGAGGTCACGCACCCTCCTTTACAGAAGGACAGAGGGAAGAATCAAAACCACGGACTTGAGCTGTGGTTGTACCACCTCAGTCCAGCCTGGGTGACAGAGACCTTGTCTCTAAAAAAAAAATTTAATAACACTTTGGGAGCCAGAGTAGATGGATTGCCTGAGACCAGCCTGGGCAAGAGCTAAACCCCATCTCTATTAGAAATAGAAAAACTACCCTGGCATGTGGTATATGCCTGTAGTCTCAACTATTCTGGAGGCTGAGATGGGAGGATCATTTGAACCCAGGGGTTTGAGGTTGCGGTGAGCTATGATGGCACCACAGCACTTTACTCTGGATGACAGATTCTGTCTCAAAAAAAAAAAAAATTAAGTACAAACAAAATTTACTGAAACCACTGGACTAACATTTGGTAAAGTCAACCAGCCTCTTTCCCCACCTCCCAAACTTGCCCTGCTGTAGTTCAGAGAACTTTTGGAACAAAGAAATAAAACTGACTTGGTGGAGCTCCCAGGAGAAGGTCTTGTGCTGGGCTTCAGGAGTCGGGGAGAGGGCCGCTGTGATGTGCGAGACACACTGGAAAGTCCCAGGTGGCCCACTGAGGCGCGGGCACAGCGCTGGCTGGGCGCAGGCAGTGTGAAATCGGTTCTGTAAAAGGAAGAGCTGCGGGCTGGAGCAGCTGGCGGGTGGGAGACGGCCCTGACACGCTTCCTCTCTTTTCTCTCCCAGTACCACCAACAGGAAGATGTGGGGTGAGCAGCTTCAGAAAGCCATCTCACGCTCTCATAGGTATATTCTCTTGACTTCGGCACAGCTGGTGGGCGTCTGTCTTTATATCTTTGTACGTCCATACCATGTCCCGTTCATCAGGTAAGAACCTTTGTTTTCGAACATTTGGGGAAGAGGGGGTTGTTAGTCTTTGTGTCTGTTCTTTGTTGTTCTCCTCTTCCTCCTCTTCTGCATTATTCTAGATTAATGGAGCAAAACCCCCAGGGAAAAACTAGGCTGAATAGAACATTGTTTAGCAATTAAGAAGCCGCAGTGGGGAACTCCTAACTCCGGAAGCCAAGCTCTCCTAGAGCATTCCAAGCCTGGTTCTGTGGAAGAAAAGGAGTTCCTTGCTGGAATTTTACAGACAGGAAGCCTGTGAGCAAGAACTGAGTAACTTCTCAGGAAATGACAACTCTTAGTCTCTTTCTGAAAGAATGCTAGGGAGACTGTGTGGGCCTCCACCCCTGCCACCCCCTGTTGTTTCTCTAGGGTGACAGCTCTGTGAGTGTCAGAAAAGGGAAATCTTAGGAGCTTTTAGGGAGGGGCAGGTGTGGGTGTGAGCTTAGGTTTTAAGATACTGGAGGAAGTCATCGTTTTGCTCAATCTCCTGGTGGCTTCATCTTGCTACCAGGTATTCTTTGTGGTGTGAGGATTTCTGGTCTTTCTAGTTGCCAATGCCAGGCCCTGAGCCCACCTTTCTTCTTAGTTGGGTGGGGTTGTCCCTGGCCGAGCACCTGCGGCATTCAGAGTTCCATGGGCGTACTCCTGGCAGCCTGTTGGGAGGGAGACTGCTCCGTGTTCACTGTCCTCCTCTGTGACTTTGAGAAACTATCTAAGTCTGCATTCTTATACTTGTGTTCTGTGGCTGTTGGGCAGTGGGTCCAGTTAGTGAGGGTTTGAGGAAAGGCAAGGCTGGGGTCAGGGTGAAAGGGTTAAAAGGGTCAGGGTCAGTGTTAAAGATCAGAGCTCAAGAAGAGAGCAGGGCTGAGCAGCTCCAGGCTCCCCAGGCCCGTGTCCTCTGTTCCCTGCTCTTTTGGACCCCTCACCTGTATAGCCTGCATCCCTCCGGTGAGCTGTCACCCTCACGTTGTCTGCTAGGGAACAGAGGCGCCATTGGCTTCAGTCTGTGGCATGGTCACAGGAATGTTAAAAAGTCTGCTCGGAGTCCATGGTTCTGTGGACTTGCCTGTTCACCTGCCCATGGTATAAGGTGGTGGTTTAATGCCAGCAGGAGTCTGCAATGCATAAAATGAGCCCACCTCCCCAGCCCAGCTGGAGGACTGGTGTTTCCCAGCTCTTAAAACGTGCTGACTCCTATACTCTGCATGAGGGCTGCATGGGGAGTGGGCTGCGGGTCATGACATCCATGCTGCCCTGCTGGCAGAGAGCACATGGGGCAGATACAGGGCCCACCCTGTCTTCAGCCTCACGAGGTGCTCATGTGTACCCAAAGCCCTTTTGAGTCGGGCACTGGGAATATGCTCCTGGCAGGTGCTGGCGGTGAGAGGGAGGTGGGCTCCTGACCATGTGGATGATGATAGTCACGTTGGTCACTGTTGTGTGGCCGCTAGAGATGAGATTGAGTAGACTGTCAGAGCGGATATCTCCGCAGCAGCTACTGAGCTGCGTGGTGGGCACGTTCTTCTCTTCCAGGGACGTGGCGATCGACACGGTGAAAACGGGCATGGGTGGAAAGGCAGGGAACAAAGGCGCTGTGGGCATCCGCTTCCAGTTCCACAGCACCAGCTTCTGCTTCATCTGCAGCCACCTGACGGCCGGCCAGTCCCAGGTGAAGGAGAGGAACGAGGACTACAGGGAGATCACACAGAAGCTCTGCTTCCCCATGGTGAGCCAGGCTGGACATGGCCTCGGGAGGGTCCCTGCCCAAGGGAAGGGGCCCACGGAAGTGACCCAGAGCAAGCTGGCCCTGCAGCACTCTGTCCCCTCCTCTCCGAACACCTCCCAAGTGTCTGCATGAATCATAGGTTTCCATACGTGCACTTTCTGATATAATAATTGAAGTGATGCTTTGGGGAAAGAAAACCATGTCAGTGCTTTGTCCTGTCCAAGTGGTGGGAACAGTTGCACCCAGACGGTGTAAGATTCCATTTCCTTGAGATTAGCAATCCTCTCAGGCAGTCAGCTGTGCTCAGGTAAGGATGCTCTTCTCCTAAGGAAATTCGTGAGTTGGTGACTGCAGGGCCAGAGCCTCCAGTCCCAGGTCGCCCATAACATGTGTCCTACTGCCCTCTCGTGGCAGCCAGAGGGGTTTCTTACCAAATTTAGATTTTTTTTTTTTCTTTTGAGACATAGTCTCACTGTGTTGTCATTGGTAGAGTACTGTTGCGTCACAGCTCACAGCAACCTCAAACTCTTGGGCTCAAGCAATTCTCTTGCCTCAGCCTCCCAAGTAGCTGGGACTACAGGCACCTGCCACAATGCCCAGCTATTTTTTTGTTGCAGTTGTCATTGTTTAGCTGGCCCTGGCCGGGTTGGAATCCTCCAGCCTTGGTGCATGTGGCTGGCACTATAAACACTGTGCTATGGGCACTGAGCCCCAAATTTAGATTTTAATGCTCTCCCTCGCTGTGTAAAGATAATACCCCTCCAGCCTTCAGCCTGGGGCACACAGCCCACCTATTCCTGAGGCAGGCTCCAGCTGTTCTTGCCACAAAGTCGTCTAATGTCTAAGAGATGAGTTGGGTCACAGACTTTCTTCTAGTGAAAAAAGATTCCTGAAAATTGACATCCTATTCACTGGCTACCTAGCACTCAAGGCAAAAATTCCTTGGTTTTCGTTAATAAACGCAGTAATCCTTGTTACAGTTTTTATTTCCTGAGTTAAAGAAGACACCAATAATGAGCTCAGAAATTTTCATGTGTTTGTAATGTAGTTAAAAAAGAAAGTCCAACTCCTGTCATTTAAAAAGTGCTATTTTGAAATAGCAAACATGGGACCCATTTCAATAACTAAAGCATTTATAACTCAGTGTTATTTTCAATAACAGAAATGTCAACGGTACCTAACCGTTAATATTCTACACTAGTATTGTCCAATACAGTAGCCATTGGTGCAAAGTAGCTACTTAAATTTCATTAAAGTTTGTAATTCCTTGCCTGCACTGGCCACAGTGGGAGTGCTCAGTGCCTGCATGTGGCCAGTGGCTCCCTGGTCAGACAGCACAGAAGACATTGCCAGCACTGCGGAAAGTTCCATCAGGCAGTGCTGTCTAGGCACT
>CAUYQV010135898.1:0-22573 GCA_963574575.1 Galagoides demidoff
CCTGGGTAGAGTGCCATGGCATCACAGCTCACAGCAACCTCCAACGCCTGGGCTCAAGCGAGTCTCCTGCCTCAGCCTCCCAAGTAGCTGGGACCACAGGCGCCCGCCACAACGCCCGGCCATTTTTTGGTTGCAGCCATCGTTGTTTTGGCGGGCCTAGGCTGGGGATTTGAACCCGCCACCTTAGGTGTATGTGGCTGGCGCCTTAGCCACTTGAGCCACAGGCACCGAGCCCAGCTTCTTTCTTTATCCAATGAAAATAACACACGCTTTACCCTCTAATGGGAAACATCCTGATAGACGAATAAAAATCTTTGGTTTAGAGTAAAGAGGATCTGGAGTAAGTTACTTCATCATTTATGAAACTGGAGAGTTAGAACAAAGAAAGAAGCCAGATTAATATGCAAGTACATATGATTACGTTACACAGTTTGCTTTTGTAAGATTAAAAATCCGAGTTATAGTTATATCCCAGGAAGTCTCCAAGACAGCCTTGGAAAACTTGTTTTCTTAACCAGATTGTAAGATCTCCTGCCTAGTTCCCATAGCTTTTCTTTTCTCACCTTTTGTTTTTCTGGGTTACATTAATTCTTTTTATTATTCAGCAAAATATCTTCTCATTGGCTAGGTGTATTGTTAGTTTGAATATATATTTATGCATTCACTTAACAAACATGGCTCAAGTGCCTACCCTGTGCTATGTATAGTCCTGACTTTATGTATCTACATTAGACATGAATGGTAAATACCAAGGAAGATGTGGTAAAGAGTTAAAAGCTAAGAAAACAGATGCTTAGATTACATATATTTGAGGGTCCTGGTGGAAAGTATTTTAGTTGGACTGAGAATTTCTTGGAGAATATACAGGGGAGAATTAATCACATCAAGGAATAAATATTGAAAAACTGCAAATTTGGAAGGAAAAGTTTTAGAACTGAGAGGGGAAGGTTAATTCATAATGTCATGAAGCCTTAAGAGCCCCAACAATTTTCTTCTTTTATATAATTTCTCTCTTAATCAAAGTAACGCCTGTACTTAGTTTTATGAAGCAAATGGCAATTACTGAAAAACACTAGTTCTCTGCCCACTCTCCTCTTGTTTTGACCCCTGATTCCCAAAAGTATATAGATTGTTTACTTTACCTATTTTTTTCTATTTGGTAGCATACTACGTTCAAGTCTGGATTAGAAACTGTTATACTTATTTAATTTTTTAATTGGGTTGAGAGCAATACTGTATTCTCAACCCAACAGAAAACTCTCAGGGTGCAGGGATCTAAGGGTACTCTGTCCTCCATGGTACCTGTGTACTACAATGCCAGGTGAAGAGAAGGCAGCCACTGTTTGTTGCTTGATTGAATTTAGCAGCCTTTTCTGAGATTCCTCAGAATCCATAGGTGATAATGAGCATCAGTGGCCTCACCGAGCAGGGTCAGAGTTGGGGAAGGCAGGATGGTGAGTGGAAAATACAGAAAAGACTCGGAATTGAAAGAAGATGTTGGTTTGAGTTCTGTGTGACCCTTGGCCAAATCACCTTTTGCTTTTCTGGACTTCAGTTCTTAGCTGTAAAATAGGATTATCAATGTTTTCTCATAGAAGATCTACTGTAAAGGAAATCATGTGAGATTTACATATAGTAAATCTGTAAAATGCTCCATAAATTGTTTGTCACTCTCAACACTGCCCAAGAGAACATCCTATGAAAATGAAAATGTTGTATGTCTGTGCTATCAAATGTTGGAGCCATTATTCACTAACTGCGTGTACATCCTGATCACTTCAAATGTGGCTGGTGTGACTGAGGAACTGAAATTTTAATTGTAATTAATTTTAATTTCAATTGAAAGTGAAAATTACAACTTGATAGTGTAAATCTAGTCTAACTTCTGATTCTACCAATTAGGTAACTGAGGCCTAGAAAGGTGATATATATATTGTTCCGTCATGGTCATATGGCTGGTCTCTAGAAGTAATAAGAACAGAATTCATGCAAATAATCCTTCTTAAATGGAGTGAATTTATAGTTATTGTTCAATGATCTTCACAATCTCACCCCTTATATTAAATTATGTTTTTACTATTATCAAGAGAGAGTCCCTTGTGACTGTTCAGGTGGGGATAGCAAATTCCTTTGCAATGACATTGAGTGAGATATAGTGACTAGATATAGAGTAAGTGTGGGGTGGATAACGTTTTAAGGACACAAAAGAGAATATTTTTGTCTTGTATTTTGGGAATGTAAGTGAAAGATATAAGGGCTCTTAGAGGCCACTTAATTAAATTTATGTGTTTGACCTCGAGAAAAATTAAGGCTAGTTGACCCCTACATTTTTACCATTGAACTCCTTGTTTAATGGCACATTTGCAGACCTAATTTCTTTTCCAGGATAACATGTATCATTTTATTATAAAAGTGAGTATTCCCATTGTAGGTAATTTTGAAAATAATTTTTTACTATAGTGAAAGACAAAATCACAGATATTCCTTCACATGCAGATAAACACTTTCTTTCTTTTTATTTTTCCATTTTCACCTATAAGGTAGTTCATTCAAATAAAGGTGAGATTACTCTGTTTGATAATTTTCTTTTCTTTTCACTTATCAAGAACTCGTGAACATTTTCTCAGAATCAGGTCTAGTTTTAAATTCTAATTCTGACTCAATTAGCTGTCAGACATTAAGCAGGTCATTGGGCTTTGTGTCTTGGAAACTTCCCAGCAGTATAAATACTTACTTCATAGAATTGTTATAAGGATTAAATGAAAACTCACAACTAACATTTCTGACACCATTCGTTTTCTTTCCTATCTAATGTTTATATTTTAGTTGAAGTGATTTTTCTACTTTATTCAGGATTTCTCAGTTACTCTGAAAGGTAAGCTAAGATCATGTCAATTAGATGGCTTTCAAAGACTAAGATCAACATGGGAACCAGATGGGGGCCTTCAGAGACAAGTATATAAGCTGCAGATAAAGGAAAAGGAGAGACTAGAAAGGAATATGGTAAGCAGACTACCTCTAAGAAATAGATAGAAATCAGCTATTAGTCCTTTTCTCTACTCCCACTTCTCTACTATACCATTATGTAACTCCAAATCTTCAATTCATAAAAAAAACTGAGAGTCCAACTGCATCACTCATTATCTGGGAGACCACCCTCTCCAGTAATATTTCACCATCTGAAAAGGAATGGTCTTATACCGGGCACAGTGGTACACTCCAATAGTCCCAGCTACTTGGGAGGCTGAGGCAGAAGGATCACTTGGGTCCAGGACTTCTGGATTGTGGCTTGCTATGCCAATTGGGTGTCTTCACTAAGTTCAGCATCAATATGGTGACCTCCTGTGGATGGAGGGACCACTAGGTTGCCTCAGGAGGGGTGCAAGGTTGGAAATGGAGCAGGCCAATACTCCTGGCTGATCAGTAGTGGATTGGGATTGCGCTCCAGCTTAGGCAACATAGTGAAACCCCAGCTCTTAAAAGAAAAGAAGAAGGAGAGAGAGAGTCTGTGTGTGGAAAGATAAAGTTGTAGGTGAGAGGATTTCAGAGGATATCAAGAGAATATTTTGAATACTAAAACCTCATGTCCTGTGATTCTGATCCAGTTACCTTGCTAGCCCTCCTAGGTCTTCTTGTAACTATCATGGATTCCTCTTTCCATCTGCAATTCAAGATTTCTTTTTTTTTTCCTTGGAATGTGTCTACAGGCACTTGAAATGAGATGCAAGATGGAAAGGAAGTAGGATAAACTGCCTTATTTTGACCATCTTCAAAAAGTACACAAAATATGTCTGTACACAAAAATACAACACACACACACAAACACACACTCAGATATGTCAAATATACAAAACTGCTATGGCGGGTCTGCGCAATAAATAAAAACAAAAGCAAATTCATGTTTCTTGAATGCTTGCTATCTGCTAGACATTGGTCTTCTCAAAAATCCTGTGAAGTAGATTCAACTATTATTGTCTCCACTTTACAGATAAGAAAATTTAGCCACTTGACAAGGTGCCAGCTAATGATGGGTAGAACTCCATCTAACGAATTCATAGGCAGTATGAATTCAGAGTCTACGCTCTTAATGTTCACAGCATAACAATTTCTCTGTGAATGTTCAGTACAAAATAAGTTACTTAGAAATTGAAAAGCTGAAATCTTGCAATGGACATGATGGTTGATAATTTTGAGAGATATAAAGCCTTTCACTAACCTATACTTTTGCCTGATGATATGATTAATCATCTTTGTATAATCAGTGACTATGTACAGGGTTTGGTGCAGAGTAAGTGCTCAAAATAAGATGGTTAAATGAAAGATTAACTGAATGAATAAATGACAAAAATAAAAAGACAAAGGCAACTTGCCTCTCTTACCTCATCCAGAGGCAGAAAAATTGGAATATTATTCTGCATGTTCAGCATGAGAATAGCAAGCACTTCCTTTCTAATGAGTCTGTATGAAAATGCAAACAGGTGTTAGAAAGCTAGTGTTACATTTTGACAAAATCCATTTAAATAAACATGCCTCGACTTGCCATAGCTCATTGAACTTGGAATGCAGCTCAATGATAGAAAAAAAAAAGACAGAGAGAGAGAGAGGGAGAGAGTGAATTTTACTGAGAGCCCAACAAAAAGCAATTTGCACAGGGGGATCTAAATATCTGCAACTTTTCTTGCAAAGGCTGCTTTGGTGACTATAAATCAGATTTAAAATCAGACTTTAAGCTATCATGGAGATTAGGTCACTCAACTGTCCAAGAATCTACTAAATGATCAAATTCATCTATCAAAAGAATATCTGATAAATCCCTACTTTATTTCAAAATTTCATATCGAAATAGGTATAAAAAGTAATGAGGATATGACTCTTCCACTTGAAAGGAACATTTAGGTAATTATGAATTATAAGTGTAGATTCAATTATAACCAACCTGCCATCCTGGTGGAGGGGCATTGATAATGGGAGAGGAGGCCATGCGTGTGTGGTGGCAGAGATATATGGGAAGTCTTTGTACCTTCCTTTCAGTTTTTCTGTGAATCTAAAACTTCTCTAAAAAACAAAGTCTTTTATAAAAAAGAATATTGGTGATACAAGAGGGTAAGATTATTATAAGAGGTTATCTGTTATGTTCAAAATGTATGATTGTGAAAATGTAGTTCTAAGACCTTTGAACACATTCTCTGCATTGAGGAAAACAAATCCTAATTAATTAAAAGATGTACTTGAATCCCTACGGAAGAACCCTGCTTCTAATATAGCACTTACTGTCTACTGTGTCTACAGTCTTTCTGCTGGCCTTCTCAATGAGATACTGGGACCTCCCAGAGAGCAGACATCTCATCCAGTTAATCTTCTTTTGCCGCCCTGCCCCCAGTACCAAGGATGAAGTTTTTCACACAGAAAGAGCTCCATATTGGAAGCTGGGGGTTCTGGTTCCCCAAACCCAGTTGACATGGTTCAATTACTTGACTACACTAGAAAGTTCAACTGAGGCATGGGGTAACTGAAAACAAAAATGAATGGAAACAGAAAACAAAACTGCAGCAGCACAGGCAATGTGAATAGAGAGCAAAAGTAACCTGCACAAGTCCCAGCATAACAAAGAGAAATTTTATTTAAGAACAAAGGGAAAGTTTAGACTCTAAACTTTCTCTAAACTTTAGAGAACTTCCAAAGAAAATTGGAAGTGGGTTCCTCACATGATGGAGAAAAGGTAAGAGAGACAAAGATCTAAAGGTTGTGCAGAGATATAAATACCCTCTCTCTCTCCATTTGAAATTGGTTGCAAGTCTTTCATTGGTCTCTGCACCTTTAGGCATTATTGCCCTTTTCTGCTGATCATTGATTATTGTCTCTCTCTGTTGGTTATCGGTAACCTAGGTTATGTCCACATTCTTATGGGCCCTCCAAACTTCCTCATACCACAAGCCATGTTTTCCTCTTATCCCCCTTGAAGCACCTTCCTTAGTGTCCCTTCTCAGTGCACAAAGATTTAATTAGTTTAAATGAACTTCAGAAAACTTAACATGTGCAATATGAAATTCAGTTGAATACCTTCATGGCTATGAAAAGGGGTGATGCTATGGTTTGAATTTCAGGTGCTGAAACTTAATTGCCAATGTGATGGTATTAAGAGGTGGGAATCTCAGGTAGAGACTTTACATGTTTTGTATTAACCTGGATGGAAGTGGAACACATTCTTCTTAGTAAAGCATCACAAAAATGGAGAAGCAAGAATCCAATGTACTCAATTCTAATATGAAGGTGGTAGATGAGCTAATACAAGGGTGGGGTAGAAAAATGAGGAAGCAGAGAGAGGGGAAGAAAAAAGGGAAGGGGATGGGGATCATAATGTATGGCACATTTAAGAACAAAGGGAAAGTTTAGACTCTAAACTTTCTCTGAACTTTAGAGAACTTCCAAAGAGAATTGGAAGTGGGTTCCTCACATGATGGAGAGGAATCCTAGGGCAGGATACATATAAGAGGGACTCTATCTAAGAAATGTAATCAGGGTATCCTAATTCTTTGTACCCTCGATGAATTCCAAACAATTAAAAAAAAAAAAAAAGAAGAAGTGGGAATCTCGAAGAGGTGATTAGGTCATGAGTGCTCCTCCCTTGTGAATGGGATTAAGCCCTTATAGAAAGATGCTTCATGCAGCATTCAGCTCACTTGCCCTTCTACCTCCTGTTATGTGAGGACACAGCATTTCTTTTCTCCGGAGGATGCAGTAACGAGGTTCCATCTTGGAAGCAGAGAGCAGCCCTCATCAGAAAACCAAACCTACCAGCACCATCCTTTGTGACTTCCCAGTTTCCCAAATAGTGAGAAATATATTTCTATTTTTTATAAATTACCAAGTCTCAGGTATTTTGTTGAAGCAGTACAAATGGAGTAACCCAGGTGCCTATAGAACAAGCCCTCTCATTAGTTCAAAAGAAAAGGGGCAGAAAATGAAGGATTAATAATGTAGTTGAACATGACTAGCCTGAGTCCACCAGCATATTTTTCTGTGGAAGCTGTCAGCTATGACTGCGATGAGTCATAAAGAAATAATACTAGGGAGCCATGTTACTGAGCGAGACTGGTTGACCTGACATTGATCATCACAGATACATGTTGACAAAATGATATATAGTTCATTTGGTCGATTCAGTAAAACAACTGTTCTCCCTTTTCCTGCCATCACCTGTAGAGGTGGCCTCTTGAGAACCTGGGGTAACATAAAAAAGGCACAAATCAATCTGTTATAAACAAACTGTAGACAATTTTTTGACTTCAGTGTGCTTGGCCACTCCTTATGTTTGTCATCATCTTGGTCCTCCCCCATGACACCTGTTATTTTTGCTTATGAGTAGATGACCTTAAGCCATTCAACACAGGAGCATGCTACCAAAGAACTTGGTTCTTGCCATTGTATTTCTCTGGATGCTGTCTGCTTATATAAGATGATTCCATGTGGATCGTGTCCCATTTAAAGTCTTTGTTTGATATGAACTTTGAAGGATTTTTAAGAACTAGAACCTGGTGAGATGGGAATAAGGAAGCTATTCTAAGATGAGACAGTAAATTATTTCAGGACAGCTAAACTAGCATTTTTTCAGATTAAAGGATTCTCATTTGACCACATTTAAAAAAAAAACAAACCTGGATTTCCACTGTCCGATGCTATATCCTTGTATGTTGATAAAGGATAAATTATAATATGAATAATAATAAAATTCGTTGGGGGACTATTAGCAATGCTGTAGAAAGAATGTTTTATGAATTCCACTGGTAAATTCCCATCACTAAAAGTGATATCAATATGTTTTACATGCATTTTGAAAAATCTTGATTATTAGCATGAGACTCACAGCTGGGTTCCTGGGAAGGTTCCATCACACACTGTCTTCTATATTGTTCTCTCCTGAGTGGACATTTGGTCATCTGAAGAGCAGTTCTCACTAGACTTTATAAAAAGAAAGAAGTTGCAGGATGAGTTTGGGTCAGGGCTGAGGACGGGGGAAGAGGACTGACACACAAATTAAGAGAGGAATAAAAGAGGTGACAACTTGGGTTAAAGGAAAGGATGTGATCTCAATATCTGGACTCAGTTTGGTCTGGGGTTGAAGTGTCCTGGGGCTCTAGACAGATGGAATGGGCGTGAGGACGGAGGTGAGTGGCATGGAGATGGAACAAGCTTATGCTGAGGGAAAGAAAAGGGCTCCCACCTACATTTGTTTCTACTACGGCCTCCCAGAAAATTCATCTTTGTCAGCATATCAGAGAAGCAAGACATTTTCCAAGCCGTTTTTTCTTTCTCAAGGGCAAGATTCATCAAAGTCAGGGTGACTCTGGGGCCAAGGCCAGGATTCAGGACTGAGCAGGCAGGGACAGAGTTCTAGGAGACAGATGTACCAAGTACCCAATGCCCTGAGATCTCTTCCTCCACATAGAAGTTATAGGCAGGTGGAACTAGGGGCAGAGGAGCTATAGGAGAAAAACATCAAGTTTATCCTCTATTTGACTAATGAGTGATTTAAGAAAATGTCCACCTGACCATGTGACTGCATTCAAATGTCCTCATGTCTAAGGGAAGAACAAACTTCATGGTCTGTCAGACAAATGCCATTCACAACATGGCCCTTCCCTCTGGCCTTACTAAAGTCATCTTTCACATATCCCTACTTTCTAATCATAGGTACTTCCCAAATCCTGCCATATCTGTGCCTCTATGTCTTTGTTGATGCTATATCTCTTGCCCTTATAGAACTTTCTTCACTTGGTCAGTGCCTGCACATACCTCTGAGCTCATCTCCCTGTTATTCTCTCTGTGATGTCTTACTCAGCTTCCCCAGTGCCTCCGGGGAACCCAGGCTTCAATTCTTCCAGGCCTGTGGAGTCATGCTGTGGAGTTTGCCATACTTTCTATGTTTGATAGATACAGTGCAATTAGATAGCCCGATTCTTACCATGGATCTGCCAACTGCTAGTGTATGACCTTGAGCTATTTACATAACCTCCTGAAGTTTCATTTTCTCATATTATTATCTGAAAAAAGATGAGAATGATAATTCTCACATATCTTATCCAATCATTATGAAGATTAAATGAAATAATGCATGTAAAGCATTTAAAACAGTGCTTAAAACATTTAAGCTTTCATTAAATGTTACTTGATATTAATCATAGCATTTATGGGGCTTCACATGGTACCAGTCTCAATAGAGAAGCAAAGAGTTATACATTTCCCCTCAGATTTGCAAAGTATCAGTATCAGTAACATTGAATTTATTCTATCAGAAATTAACCCTTTAGAACGAGGGGCTTGGCGATACTACTAAATCAAAGAACAATAGTGGTTCCACCAAGCTGACAGGCTGCCACTGGAGGTCATTTGTGCCCTGCTCTACTGTGCTGTGAAGCAGTCATTCCATCCAGGGCCAGCCATGCCACAGGCAAGAGGTAGCCCCTTTCCAGGCTCAGAACTTTCTCCTCCTAGAAGAGAAAATGGCAAATAAATAAATAAAATCTGTATAAATTTAAATAATTGGAAAGCAGCTTGACTGAAAAAGACACTTTTCTTTTTCACCACAAATGTCACCATCTGGACTTTTCCTTTTTTAATTTCTTTGGGACCTGACAAGTCACTGGGCTGATATAATCACACCCAGTCAAAAATGACAGACACATCTCGGCAAGTTAGGGTGGGCAGAGTTCCAGGGTGGCCAGTGAGGACCCAGAAACCAGTGGGAGGGTGATTTCGACAGCCACCTCCCTTCCCCAGAACACAAGTGCTCCCGAAATGTGAGCATCTGAAAATACACACCCCCTACACACATACACGTGTGTGTGCACATTTGAGGACATGTGTGTGCTTCCCAGATAGCATTCGATTAACCTACAAGTTAACTCATTTTTCAGCAAAAAATAAAATAAAATAAAATAAAATAAAGGGCAAGAAAGGCCAGTCAGCAGACTGTGCTGCTATTAATAAACGACATGTTGCCACCCTGTTTCTGCACTTGTCTCGGTCTCTCCCAAACAGTCCTTCATTAGACAGGCAAGAATAACCCAAGAGAACCAGCAAAGAGAATCCATTGTTCTATACTGGTCAGCTAAGAAGCTTCATGTGGACACAGGCCCACTGACCTATTCACAGCTATCACATATTAATATTCCCACCCACAAAATCACCTAGGTTAATATGTTACTTCTGCTCTTTCTATATTATTTTAGTTATGATTATCTAGCAAGTAAAATGCCTCCCCTGAAGATCTTGTGCAGAGCCCTTTTTCAAAACAGGAAAATACACTATTTTGTAAATTGTCTTCTATGGCAATTTACAGAGCTTCAGTCTTTAGGAATATTTGCCTATTACTCTATTTGCAAGGGCCTTGATGTGTATGTATGTGTACACACATATCTATGAATATGTGTAATCCTTTGCCAAATTTTTGCGGTGCTCTACGTGTAAATACTGTGAGAATATTGCAGGACAATGGTAGGACAGTGCTTTTCAAGCTTGAACACACTAGTGAATCATGTTGAGAGCCTGGAATTTAGTAGTCTGCATTTCTAACAAGTGCCAGGAAATGCAGTGTTGCTGGTCCATGGACCACAGAATGGGTAGCAGAGTCAGGGGAAGTGAACATTGTTTGTATACTAAAAATTTATGGGTGTTCCTGGGCATGTCCCTTGGCTTCATACCCCATAACCAATCATTAACCAGGGCAATAACTTCCTAAATTCCTCCCTAGGTCACCTTCTTTCTCCACTCTCCCTCCCTGCTCCAACTCTATCACAGTCACCTGTGACCCAGAGTGTCATAGTGGGCTCCAGACAGCTTCCTTATCTCACTCTTACCTTTCGTCATCCATATTTAACCCTGTGGCCAGAATGTAGATTTAACATACATATATTGATATATCAGATGATATATTTAACATATTTGCATCAGATTCCGGGCCTCTCTTGCTTAAAATTCCTAGATGGCATCAGTTGTCCTTAGGATAACATCCAAAATTCGTAGTATGGTCTATGAAGCCCAGCGTGATCCAGGTCTTTCTATCTATGTAGCGTCATCTCCCTCAGGCTCCTCCTTCCTCGCCTTCCTTCATCCACTCTGGGCTTCTTTTGGCTTCCTGAGTATGTACAACTTCTTTCTAACTCAGGGACATCAGGACTGACATGTCTACCCCTCGCCTGAAACTTTTTTCTCACCCTTTCTCTTCCCTTACTATCCTCCCACACCAGCTAATCCCAACCCTCTACCTCAATTCACCTTTTAGGTCTTAGCTGAGATCGAGGCTATTCAATCAGGTTTCTGATCTCTGTTAGACACGCGTTGCTTTGCTTAATGGCACTTAAGGCATCATTTCCATAGCTGTTTGCTTACTGCAAGCTCCATGAAGGCCTGGTCTAGGTCTGCTTCATTGTCACTGAACGGCCAGCACATGGCTCAGTTGTGGCATACAGAAGGCACTTAGTGAATGTTGTTAATAAATGAGTGAAACAAGGGGTGTACTGATACTGTATAGAGCTATAGAAAGAACCAGTAGTGAGTGAGGGTTTCCCTGTGACGGGGAAGTGTGAGGGTGGGTCAGCTGTTGTTAATTATATTAGACAAGGGTGGGGGGGGGAAGCTGCAGGGGAGGGAAAGGTCCTTGGGCAAAGTATAAGAGGAAGAATAGGTACTCTGTAGACAGAGGTGAGAGAGGGTGTGTTAGACAGTAGGAAAGGCAGGCAGTCTCCAAACATGGGGAGTCTTTTATGTCATGGCAAATAATTTGATTTTAGCCTATAGGTGGCTAAGAAGTGGGAATCTGGAGATAATGTAATTAATTTTGACATAATAAAATGTGTGCTTTGGGAATGGTAGACAGGATGGGAAGGATAAAGAATTGAGGCAGAGGGTGAGCAGATAGAGGAAGCAGGAGGGAGGAGTGGGGAAGGGATTAGCAGAGAGAGGGAAGGAGGGAGGGGGTGGGGTCTCAGTGTGTGCTACACCTTTGGGGACAAGACATGATTGTAAGAGGAACTTTACCTAACAAATGCAATCAGTGAAACCTGGTTTCTTGTATCCTCAGTGAATCCCCAATAATAAATTAAAATTAAAAATAATAAAAATAAAAAGAATTGAGGCAGAGAGAATGGCTAAGAAATGTTGGTATTATCCCAGGTAAGATAGGAAGCAAGAAGAAATATCATTATAGAAAACAATAATATTTTAGTATTTCAAGCCTTCCGTGAAACAAGGGGCCTACGCATGTGACCTGGGACTTGACTAATCAACTCTACCCACCACAGATTTTGAATTGAGGGCTCAAAGAAGCAGGAACAATGGAGCACCAGTTCATTCATTAATGCATTCATTCAACAGATAGGTCTTGAGTGCTTGCTCTCTGCCAGGTGCTTTTCAAGTTAGTGGACCTGTAGCAGAGAACAGAGCTGATGAAACTCCCAGCCCCTTAGAGCTCACGTTCTATACTTGGCAGAAAACAAACAATAAGTGAGCTATGTAATATATCAGATGCTGATACCTGATATGGAAAAAAAATAAAAGCAAACATAATGGATTAGAATATGTTAGAGGTGGAAGCAGATGTCAAGGGTACACAATTTTAAATAGTGTGATCAACAAAGGCCTCACTGAAAAAGTGACATTTGAGCAAAGACCGAAAGCAGGTCGGGGGACAAGCCACGTGGGCTCTAGGGGATATTTCAAGAAGAGAAAACATTTACCTGGCGGTTCAGCAGCATCACCCAATATCCAATTCTCCAAGGTCATCAGCAGTTTTAGTGCCAAAGGCTGTTTCCCTGCCGAGTGGTAGCAACTCACAGTCATGGCACCAGGTCAGCTTTAGCAGTGATGTCCTTACCAGATGGCTCTGGGATGAGACATGGTTCTTCTAGCCTCCCCTTGTCTGCTTGTTTATGGAGTTGATTCTCCAAGCTTCCTAATGATTCTCTGAGCTCCCTAAAATCATTTCACTAAACGCCTATTCTTATGTCAGCCAAGACTGGTTAACTAAGTAAGTTCCCAATCCTCAGGGAGCTGAGGTCTCTGAAGTGACAAGGAAACCTCTGTCCCACTTCCCTTGGCCACAGCTCATGTTCAAGGTGGCATAAGAGATTTTTAGCTCTATGTCATGCTGCTGGTTACCTTGAACAGAAGAAATGGGATCACATACATATCTCTAAAATGAGCAGATAGAATCACAGGCTTGAGATAAAAATGGGAGTATAAAGGGCTTCCTTTGAAAAAGATGCTTTCATGTCTGAAAAAGGAAAGACAAAGGAGACCCAGTTAAGACTCATGGGTAAAGTGTCTTCAGTCCTTACTTGAGACAATAGAATAAGAAACATGACCACACAAAGAAGGGAGAAAATGCTGGGGTGAGGCATCCGCATCCATTAGGGAATGCATATTTTCTCAGTTTTGACTTGTATTATTTTTTCACATTTTAATTGTAGACATTGGTATGCATTTTTTTGCCAGTTGTACGTGTGAGACAGTGTTACTCTCCTCTACCTCCAAAAATCTGCGATTAAGTGTATAGTGCACCCTGCCACAGATGGCATTGGGAAATCAACAAAATAGGAACAGGTAGCATGTTAGATCAGGGAGGCTGTCTGTAACTTATATGCCTTTCCTAGTGAGCCCACATACCACTCAGCTCCCAGAGTGTGGTGAGAAGATACGGGAAATGGTCGTAATGAGTGTGCAGCAAGCTCATTTCTGAACAGTTGGCCTTCCTAGGTACTCGGGGGTAACTTTGATACAGCTCACACTTGGCACAAGGCCACTAACAAGACAGCGTGGGGACAACTCCACGAACCACTGCTTACTAAACAGAGAAAAAGCAACTTAAGAAATCTCTTATTCCAGGGGCGGAGAAGGCATCTAATCCAAAAAAGAGAAACTCACAGGAGGAGAAAGAATGTCATACTAACTTCATAAGGAGCAAACATGCTACTCTGATGGGCAAACCAATGACAATGGTAGTGCAGAATTTGAATTGTCACACCACAACCTCTCAGCCATACTAGGTCACTAGGCCCACAACACAGCCTATTCTAGGAAGCAGAGATACAGACCTCTGTCCTAAATTTGTTTCATATACTTGGTGCTTCAGCATCCATTTCTAGGCCGGACATAAGTTATCTGAAGTCCAGGCATACTGTGTCACCTTTGGTGAAGTTAAAACTTCCCCTTCTCTTGTGATTGCATGTTCCTCATCTCACCTACCCCAAGTCCAACACACTCAATAGCTATTGACCATTATAAACATAAGGGTCAACATCAGAATAATATAAATAAGTTTCCCCCTTTGCTAGTGTTTTATTTGAACTGGCCAATCTACACCCCCAAGGAAAACCTGAAAGATAAACACCTGTGGAGTTTAATAAAGGCAGTCAGTCCCCCAAGGCCCCTCTCTCTCTCTTGCTCCTCTGTCTTCCCATTGGCCTCCATTCATCAGCCTTAACCTCTCTGGGCCTGGTGAGTTATAAATTTCCTTTGTTTCATGCATTTTGGTTTCGCATCCTCACCTGACACACTCAGTCACACCTTACTTCCTCTCCATCCTTAAGTGTAGCTATTTGGAGGTCTCTCAAGAGAGAGACCTCAAAACCAAATTGGAAGCTTGGCACAATGGCTCACACCTGTAATCCCAGCACTGTGGGGGGCTGAGGCAGGAGGATCATTTATGACAGGGGTCCTTAAACTTTTTAAACAGGGGGCCAGTTCACTGTCCCTCAGACCATTGGAGGGCCAGACTGCAGGCCCCAGGATGAGTCAGCTGCTAAGCAGAACAGGCAGAGGTGGCAAAAACACCTGGAGGGCTGGATAAATGTCCTAGGCGGACTGCACATGGCCCACAGACCGTAGTTTGAGGATGGCTGATTTATGGCCTAGAGTTCAAAACCAGCCTGGAAAAAATAGTAAAACCCTGTCTCTACCAGAAAGAAAAAAAGGAAGGCAGAAAGGAAGGAAGGAACTATTATAACAGTTTCATGTCTGTTTGGCTATAGCTCAGGATGATGTACTTCCTCATTCTTTACCTGATAATCTCTGATCCAACACCCCACCTTTCTGCCAGGCTGGTATGTGCCCTTTAGAATGGCTATTCTCTAAAACTGAGAACTACAAATACACCATTGGTGTATCTTTGGACCATTCATGTCACTTTTGGATTTCTCATTTATAAGATGTAATAATCACTAATTCTTCCAGACCTAAAATGAGATGATTTTTACCATTGTTACTGATGATATGCTCTTCTCTGAATTGGAAGGACTTATACACCTTCGTACTGGGGCTGAACTGTGTTGCTACGTTTGTCTGTTTGTTGGCTACTGTCAGCTTCCTCCATCTCAGCAACCACTCTGAGAAAGTGGGATAAGTGTCATCTCCCCACTACCTGTGTTTGTTTACCACATAACAACCAACCACCAAGTCTCACAGGCACACAGCAATCAGCATTTATTTGGCTGTGTCTGGGGTTGAGTGTTGGCTGTCCTGCCTGGGCGTAAGTGGGGCATCTCAGCTGAAGTGATTCTGCCCACATGAGTCTCATCCTCCTGCCACACCAGAAGGCACACTTGGGCATGTCCTTCCAATGCTGGTCACGTGCCAGAGAGCAAGGTCAATTATGTATGTGCTTCTCAAGCCTTCTGTCACATCACACTCCCTTCCATTCAATTGAACAAAGCAAGCCATTATGGTCATCCCCAAAATCAAGGTGCAGAGAGCAGCCTGCACCCCTGGAATTAGGGAGTGAAGGAGGGTATCCTTGCCTTGTTCCTGAACAATTACTGGTTTAGAAGTATCATCACCAGGGCCTCTAGTTTCTGTCCCCTACTTAGACCTGACCTGCTGGATTGCTCTGACCCTGGTTTCAGGTTTCAACTCTAGTCATTGAAACATTTTTGCTAAGCGTTAGCTAGAGGCAGGGAAGGTGAACTCACATTTTCCGAGCCCTTACTCCGACCAGACCCTGTGTTGTATGTTGTGTATTTGTTATTACATTCACTCATCTGTATCCAGCCACACCCACAGGTGGACTAAGTAATTATCCTCAGTTGTTTCATTTCAGGAAAAAAGAAATAACGTAACAACTTGATTCCTAATGTTTTATGGAACCTTCATAAAATGAAGAAAATGATACTTAAAATGGGTCAGTACCTTTTTTAGAGTCTTAGAAAGGTATAAAGTTGGGTTGGGCAGCTTCCAGCATGCAGTCTCACAGAGCTTTCTGCTCCTCTGATTGCTGATTGCTCAGGTTAAGTGACATTCCTGATTTCATATATCCTTAACTGTCCAAGCCTTGGGTGCGAAGGCTCTGTCTTTCTGATTCATTGTCCACTAAAATCCTGATGTGACCCTTCTAAAGCCTGAAAAGCAGCTGGAATGTAGCAGGCTGCCCACCATATTGACTTAGTGATTATATTTTTTTCTTATCCAAACTGCAAGGAGCTACGAGCCTTCCCTACTGAGGCTGAAGTGTGTGGATGCCTTCGATCCACTTCCTGGCTATTGTTAACTTCCTCTAAGAAGCCAGTCTGAGAGAGTGGGATAAATGGCTCCTGCTCACTCCCTCTGTTGGTTTATGGCATAACAAACAACACAGTGCCTCGGAGGCACACACCAATCAGCTTTTAAGCTTACAGTCTGGGGTAGACTTGGGAACTGGACCAACCTCAGAGTCAATAGAGGTTGGCCTCAGTTTTCTCATCAAACAAGTAAAACTAATAACACCTCTTCTGCTGTGTTGGTGAGAAGATTAGCTGAGATACACCACATAAAGGTACCTCATACAGAGCTTGGTCCACTAAATATTTATAGCTTCCTCTCTTTCTTTATTTCCCAAGAGATTTGATTATCAGCAGTTGCATCTTCAGCCATATATAAATCCCTGCATCAGATTTTCAGGACGAAAGAAATAACACAACAACTAATGTTTTATGGAGCTTTATTTAAGTAAAAAATATACATATCTCTATCTATCTGTATATATTATATGACACCCATAGAATGAATGCTGGATTTGCATGTGTGGGCTGGAAAGGCAGGAGTGCACTGGGGGAAATGGAAACCAGCTAATAAGTTCCCGTCTGTGATTTGACCTGTTCTCCGCCTGACTAGCTGCATATTCATGTCAATTTCCTCCCAGTTACCTAGGGCAAGAAATGAAGAGGAAAGATCTTTAATCATTTTTTTATTCTAATTGAAACATTTTCCTTGCAAGTGGAGAGAGAACAGGTGCCTAACGAGCCCACATGATGATTCACAAGGTAGTAGATATCGCCACAGATATAATTAAACTGGAAGATCAATGAAAATTTCCTTTTTGGACTCCTGCCAGGTCTGCACAGACAAGGAGCCAGCAAGCTGTATTTATGCACAGTGCTATCCAAAAGTGTGTACTCACACAGGTGTGCCCTGCAATATTGTATCATGATAAATTAAACAGCCACAGCCTCACACATCCAGTATGACTTATTTAGAAAAACACTTCTATTTCTATGTACAGTTAATGATCCTGGACTACAAACATCACCTGTCAGAAAGGCAGACAATTGCTGCGTCTTATCTCCTCGCTCTTTCCCTTTCCCTTTATTATGTTTTTTCATTTTCGGTATATAAAAAACAACCACACAAATAAGAACTGGCCCAGAGGATCAAGACCTGGGAAGAAGGGGAGAGAAATGGAGGGAGGAAGGGAAGGAGGAAGGCAGTTAGCAGGGGACTGAAGCATCATAAATATGTGGGCTCTCCTTTGTAGGTCCTGAAAATTGTAATGCATTTACCCCAGGATGTCTCACCTCTCTGAGGCTCAGGATCCTCAGACTCTCTCGGCCTATTAATAAGCCTATTCCAATCTTGAGAGTCCAGGATTTTTCTGGTAAAAGCAGCAATCGAAGAACTTAGGGGAAAGGATTGGCGTTTGAGACGCCACAATGCAAATTTTGCAAGATGGGTAGAATTTTCGTAAGTTCATATCCTTTGAAATTTATTTGCAGAAATGAGAAACTGCCCATCCTGATAGTTCTTTTCAGTTGTTTGGAACCAGACTAATTGAAAAAGAATCACTCCCAGAGTCAGATGACAAATACATTTGTGGTCAGTTCACAAAAACAGAGGTGAATCTGATACCTGATGCTCATAGAAACAGCAATGCTTTCTTTGCCCATATTTCAGATAAGAGAAGACAATGCCAATTACCCAAATGCTGTATTGCAAAAGAAAAGAACACAGGAGAGTTACAAAAGAATATAAATTCTTTCCTTAGGTCCTTAAAGATAACTTGAAACCAACATAGCTGTTTTTGTTACGATACACTAACTGCTGTAACCATTTTAAAATTTTAGTGGCTTAACTGAATAAAGATTCATTTTCATTCACATGAAGTATGATCTGGATTTTTCCAGCTGAACAAAGCTTCTTTATTTACTGAACTTAGGGATTCTTGCCAACAGGAAGCTTAATCATCACAGAGACCCTCAGAGTTCTTTGGAGAAGGTAGAAGATCATGTGGGGCATTTTATAGCCAGAGTTGTAAGTGGCCCACTTTCCATTGGCCAGAAGTCGGTCACCTGGTGTCACCTCCATGCAGATGTTGCCGAGGGCTGCATCCTTCCTTCGTGAGTGTGGGAGGAAGCCTGAGCGTTGTCTCTGTTACACTTTCCATATTCCAGACGAGGAAGGGGAGGCTTCATGAGTGGATCTGATTTGTTCAGAATGCATCAGTGGCAGAGGAAAGATTGGAGCTCAGTCTCCTCACTCCATATTCTTTCTATTATAGTTATATCCCTTTGTTTCCCAGGCCTTTTGCAGAGGGATGGCAGGGCTTCCGGTTTCTGGAGAAAGATCCATAACCACAAGGAAGAACTGGCTCCCTAGAATTCAATGTCAGCCTTTGGTACACTTATCAGAGGTATTGCCTGGATAAACTTGCAAAAATAATTAACTGTTTTATTTAATACCTTAAGATTTTTTCCAAATGATTTCTCAAGTGGTTGTCCTGATGTCTTTGAAGGTCACACAATCACTAAGAATGTGGGCAGCATGATACTTCTTTTGGTCCTTCATGATGTCTAATAATGTAAGAATGTGGTCATTGCTTAATAAATATTTGTTGCCATCTTTGACTCTTAAAAAGTCAATTACGTAAAAACGATAAGAGAAAGACCAGTAACTCTCTGATGAAAGAGTAGGCAAGAATTCCAGGTAGCCATCAATGTCGGGCATTATTCTCAGTACTTAGGATACAGCAGAGAAGAAAACAGATAATTTGTGCTGGAACCTCAGCTGATATGTACCTGCAGCCTAAACTCAAGGCTCTCTAAAGGCTGATTCTGTGAAATACACAGGCGTGTTTATTACTCCTGCTTTGCCTCCATTTTGTTATTGTAAAAAAGAGATACCAGCAATAATCTAATACTTCTCTGGGCTGTTAGTCAAATGGTCACAGAGTAGAAGTGGAGAAGAAATGGTGAGCAGAAATACAGACTAATAGGAAATAAAAGACCCAGTGACAAACTTTTAAGAGTGGCAGGTTAATGGGGCAAGTATGTAGAGGCCACCCTGCCCGGCTTCAACAGGTCATTATTTGTCCTTTCTTTAGAAGGGCTTATCTTTGGATTGGTGCTTCTGGAAATAAGGTGGCAATGATGGGAAATGCAGGGCAACACCGAAGAAAGGTTTAAGACAGCAAGATTCATAGGCGATGAGTTCATCAAGATTTATGTCATTATAACAAACCACTGAAGGAATTGATGATGATGAGATCATTATGTAGGATTCCAAAAAATGCAGTTAACTGGCCATTATGACATCATCTCTCACAGTCCTTTCACCTGGAGACAAATTTCTATAAGGTCAGGCACAACTTGATCTTTTTATTCTTTATGAAGAACATGTTTTTACTTATTCAGAG
This sequence comes from Galagoides demidoff, assembly GCA_963574575.1. Classification (NCBI taxonomy): domain Eukaryota; kingdom Metazoa; phylum Chordata; class Mammalia; order Primates; family Galagidae; genus Galagoides; species Galagoides demidoff. The sequence continues at coordinate 19,934 of CAUYQV010135898.1, forward strand.
GCAGAAAGCCTCAAGATCCTTCCAACTTTGTCATTCAAAGAATGAAGAAGACTCGAGTGGCTACTTCCTCAATAGATGGCTCTCAAGCTACACAGAAGTGGTCATCAATCTGACACCTAAACTTTTGTAGAATTATCATGTCAAAGTCTTACCCCATTAGGGCTCTTAACCAGCTCCCGTGGTAAGCACCACATCTTCCCTGATATCTCTCTTTGTCCTGGGTTTCTGGCCTTTGCATTTTCAGTGTATGTTTTATCTCCTTGTAGATAGCAAGTTCCTCAAAGAAAGGGTCTAAGTCTTAATTGAGCTCGCTATCTTTGAGATTAGCTCATGTAACCTGCTCAGTAAGGGTTTGAGAAAGAAAGGTTGTGGTTTGCTCAGTCCAAGAATAAGAGCAGTGCCTGTGCATACGTATGTAGTTTTCTGTGTACAACACCTGCTTTGAAGAACTGACGGTAATGCTCCTAGTGAGGGACTAGCAAACTTCTGAAGGGGCCCCGGGGTGAATGGTTCAGATTTCATGCGCCATGTAGTCTCTGTGGACAGTGGTCAACTCTGCCACTGTAACACAAAAGCAGCCACCATGGATAATATGTAACAAATGGACACTGAGATTTGAACTTCATACAATTTTCACAGATCACCTGATGCCATTCTTCTTTTGACTTCTTATCAACCACTTAAAAATGTAAATACCATCATTGGTTGTGAGACACACAGAAACAGCTTGGCTAAGGGGCCACTGTCTGCTGACTCCTGAACTAGATCATGGGACTGATGACTCTGGTTTTGGTGATGGATTTGCTAATTATATGAAGTTGCTTTCTGGAATCTCCTACTCCATTTCCTTAGCCAATTCACACGCGCTCTAGTTGGTTCAGTTCCTAAGAGGGGAATTACTATTTTATCTGACTGCTATCTTCAAGGGCATGTTAATGAATTAACATGGAATTTATGTTATGGAATTGTTGGGCAAGATATACCACCTTCGGATTAGAGAGTTATGATTAAAATATCAAAGTGAAAGAATAAAATGTAATTCATGATTTATTGCGAACCATCTTAGATACTTTTAGGAATCAATAACCCATGTCGTCATTCTCATTTATCCCTGTCACACTCATTTATTTCATGAAGGAAGAATTTCCGATAATATTAAATAATGCCCAACTGCATGTGTGGGTCAAGCTAAACATGTACCCAAATTTTTGGTACTATCGTGATACATGATGAAAAACAAATACATTGGCTTGTAGAATTCTACAAATCATACTTAGATTTTAATATATTATTAATATTCGCTACAAAATATACCACCCTGATGATAATTTTTCCACACAAAAACAGTAACCTGATGAATGCAAATATAAATAAAAATAATGTGAAACATTATAACAGAGCACTTGACTCCTAGTTTTCCACACCCCTGTTTGCTGAATATAGGAAGGGCGCAGGCTCCATGTTTCTCCTGCTGCCATTTCAGAGAGAATGGGTACACAAGAGGATTGAGGTACAAGTATAGTACATACCTATTCCTATGCAAAATCTTCCCCCCAAAAGGTTTTTGGCAAAGTCTGAGTACTAAAGTCTAAGTACTAAAGTCAGTTTCAATTCCCAATCCTGGTTCTATCACCTTTAAGAGTGTGACCTGTTAATCTGGGGGCCTCAACCTCTCTGAGCTCCAATTGCTTTACCTACAGAAGGGGGACACTAATGATGACTGTGGTGCAAGAGAGATAATGCACATAAAGTACGCATCACAGTTCCTGCTCGTTTGTAGTTAAGTATTCACTAAATAGCAGTAGCTACTGTTAATACGTTTGTCATTAGGAAAAATACAGACCTTTATGGAATGAAGTAACAAACTTTTTGAAGGCAGAATGCAGTTTCAAATGCAAAGCAGTGTTAGAATTCTGTGGGATGCTTTCTTGCCTGGGTTTGGTGGATGGTAATGATGTGCACGTTTCTGTGTTGGAGCTGCTTAAACACAGGTGCCATCCTGCCTCGGGTTTCCTGTTAGCTTGTTTCCGTATTGTCGCTGTGGCGTTCAGGGCTCTGCTGATATTCTCCGGGATTTCTTCTCCATTTGTGCAACTTCCCTTCCCTAATATTTTAGAATTCTATCCTAATTTTATTTTTCTCATTCTTGTTCCCCTATGATTTTCTTCTGCTTGTATTATGTGCTCCTCAAAATTTATCAAATTCCTTATTCAAAATCCTGATTTCAGGCTCGGTGCCTGTGGCTCAATCGGCTAAGGCGCCAGCCACATACACTTAAGGTGGTGGGTTCAAATCCCCAGCCCGGACCCGCCAAACAACAATGATGGCTGCAACCAAAAAATGGCCAGGTGTTGTGGCGGGCGCCTGTGGTCCCAGCTACTTGGGAGGCAGAGGCAGGAGACCTGCTTGAGCCCAGGAGTTGGAGGTTGCTATGAGCTGTGATGCCATGGCACTCTACCCAGGGGAATAGCTTGTGGCTCCGTCTCAAAAAAAAAAAAAAAAAAAAACAAAATCCTGATTTCAAATTCTGTTTAATCAAAACATTGCTCATCTACCTAATGTAAGTCAGTGTTCTGAGTAAACCAGTGAATAGTCAGTTATTGATCTTTGTCCCATAGACAGTGTTTACATACACAAAAC
>CAUYQV010135899.1:0-25599 GCA_963574575.1 Galagoides demidoff
GGGCGCCTGTGGTCCCAGCTACTTGGGAGGCAGAGGCAGGAGACTCGCTTGAGCCCAGGAGTTGGAGGTTGCTATGAGCTGTGATGCCATGGCACTCTACCCAGGGGGACAGCTTGAGGCTCCGTCTCAAAAAAAAACAAAAAATAAAAAAACACAATCTCCTACTATAGTCAGTTTAGAATCACCTTAATGGAAATTCAGTTCTCCTAAGAACTAATGTCTCTTGCCAAATCATAATTCTTATTTCCTTCAAGATTCTTAATTTTAATAACCAATAAAATTAGAAACACTTCTGAATTTAATGCTTATCTTCATTTAAATCACCAGTAGAAATTTACGAGCAGCCCCTGTAGCTGGTAATCCCATGTATGATTTCAAATTGCTAAAATAAATAATCAACCAGAAAAACAACAAAGCCTAAAAGCCTTCTTTAATTCATATTCATGCTTCTTAATGAGACCATGTTAATATTTAATGCACACCTCTTCCCATTTACTTCAAAATATTTCTGTCATAGCGATTGGAAAATACACCAGGGTCCTACAAGTAATAAAAAATTCAAATGTGTTTAGAAAAGATATTCAGCTATAATTTAAATAATGTTGCTTTAAACACTTTTAAAAGGACCTCTGTGCCTCTGCTCCAAACAAGACTGGGAAGTATGGTGGGGTTTCCTGGTCAGAGCTTTTGGGAAAGGTGAGTCTGTGCAGATGGAGGCTGGATGTCAATATTGTGACCAGCAGTAATAATTATCCTTCCTATGAGAGGTAACAAATTTCACTAAGAACACAAGATAATCCGCCGTGGAGGAGCTATTGGTGATGAGGGATGTGCCCTGGCCCATCCATCTGGCTAAAAAGAGGCTATGAAGCCAGCCTGGGGCCCCAGGGCCACCGTGCTCTCTCTCAGTGGCAACTGTCCAGAATAAATGCTGCGCGTTGACTTTAAATGAATTAACTTTTTCTACATGTCTTGATTTATGAAATGCAGAATGTGCTGCTGGCTTTTTATTTTTTATTACAATTGATCAAAATGTAAGTACATGTAGCTACATTTAACGATTAGAATGGTATATGGCTTGACACGTTGCCACAGATTACATAGAACATACATCGTAACAGGTGAATGGGTCCGCAGGGTCTCTGGCGGCTAAGACTCTTTAGTACATCTCAGTAACTGAAAGACTTTTATAAAACCCTCAAATTGACTCCAGTTATGGAAATCTTGCTTAGAAAAATGGTGATTTGACAAGAAAATTCATGATTCCACAGGAGTTTAGACTCTATACCAACTAATCAATTGGTTTTCCCTGTTTTGTTTTATTTCTGTAAGAATTCAGTAAAATAATTATATTAATTTTAACTATTGGTTGTTTTCCTCCCAATTTTTTCAAAAAACAGTTAAAATTAAAATAGGAATATGAAGTAGATATGAAATAGTTTCAAAAACTAAGCATAAAATTATTAAACAATTATTATTTAGCACACTTATACTCACTTTAGTGCAGTTAGCCTTCATTCAATATTCGTGCGTCTTCCATGCACAATAAGGATTTCTGAGACAAATCAAGTATACACCCACTTATGATAGTTTCCATGATTTTAAAATAATTTTCATAAATTTAATAAATGTTTTTATGAAGAAAATATAGACTAAATGATTGCTGTCTTTATAAGTAACTTTAAAAGTTAATCTCTCAAATATGAAAGAAAATTAAAAGCTCTCCAAGGAGATACAGATATCACTGGACACATCCTGTCCACATCCCACTTCCCTGCAGAGACCACCGCAGGCACATTCTGCTGTGGTCTCAGAGGCCTCCTCTGCCTGACTCCGCACCGCCCTGCTCTGTCCCTCACTGCCCATCCTGTCCACATCCCACTCCCACCGCTGACACATTCTGCTGTGGTCTCAGAGGCCGCCTTTGCCTGACTCCGCACCGCCCTGCTCTGTCCCTCACTGCCCATCCTGTCCACATCCCACTCCCACCGCAGACACATTCTGCTGCGGTCTCAGAGGCCGCCTCCGCCTGACCCCGCCTGACCCCGCACCACCCTGCTCTGTCCCTCACTGCCCTCTGCTCCTCTGCTCGGCCTTTCTCTCAGTTTCTCTGATAATTCTTTTCCCACTGACTTTTCCTCTTTGTCTTCCTGATCTTCCTTAGTGAAACAATCAGGATATACTTATGTGCCAAGTATATAACCAGGCTTCTAAAAACAGCCAATCTGTTTCATCCCAGCATCAAATATTTTTATCATCATATTAGGATTTCCATTTAAAAACTTCAAATTCAGAACATGTGGAACTGAGTGTCTGACTTTCCAAACCACTCCACCCTCCAGGACTTCCTCTCTGGTTGACGTGTACCCCCTCCGTAGTGAGCCACCGAGAAGCCTCCTGTCCTCTTAGGTCACAACTCCCAGCTAAGCATGTCCTCCCAGCCACGGCCCAGCTCCCAGTCCCCTCTGCACCTCTCCGTCCCTCAGCTAAGCTCAACTGCACCCTGGAGGAGCATCTCGAAACCCCCTACTATGCCCTCACTTTTCACTGGACCTCTGTTTTTCTACTACTTCCTTCTCCCACCCCGTCTAAAAGTATTCCAGGGGCCACACTGTCGAGGGGACACAGCCCTCAGCTGCGCGTGCAGGTATATTCATGGTTGGCCACCACTACCCTCCTCAGAGGGCTCACCTAACCATCTGCCTACACTTAACAGAACTTCTGACAGCACATCCCAGATACAGTGCAGGGCACTGGTAAACCCTGTCCAGCAGAAACTGAACAATGAGGAGTTGGCTTCCCAGAGTCCCTTGCATCCGGGATCTGGTTGTTCTTTAGTTTCCACTAGTCTCGGGTGGTAACATAAGATTTAGAAGGTGGAAGTGGTGAGGGCTACGCTGCCACTGATTCTGCCGCTCACCCCCAGACGTGCCCTGAAGCTGTTGGCTTTTTCTCTGGCAATGAAGAGCTCCAGGTTTAGTCACCAGCATCTGTGGTGTTGAGTGCTGGAGTGTGGACACTGTGCCGTGAGCATGGTGGCCGTGCGGAGAATCAGTGACTGGCCCCAGCTTCTCCACGTGGCCAGACACTTCCTAACCAAGGGGGCAGCTGTGGCTCCCACAGCAAGCACTGTTCTGTGGTGTGGTGCTAAGGTCACACCTAAAAGTTCAACTGAGAGTCTCTCAACACTTATTCTTAGTTATTTTCTACTTAAAGAGCCAGAGTGGATTCTGTCTTGTATAGCTGAATGCTGAGTGACCCACATGCCAGACACCTGGACAGTCCCCCGTCCTCCCCAGATGCCTCCCCTCCTGCACAGTTTCAGGCTGTGACTCATCCTCAAAAGTCTTGTCTGGAGAACATTTCTACATTTTTTTGAGGCAAATAATTACTTCCTTCTTTATGATAATATATCCATTTGTTGAGATGATCATATTCATAACATTTTACTAATGGCAATATTTATTAATTTGCCTCTCCCTTATTTTATTTTAATCTGAGATATTTGAGGGCAAGGAGTATCCTTTGCTCAACTTTGATTCTCTAATCTTCCCTACTTGGCATATCATAGAGTCTTGGTGAACCCTGGTTGAAATTAGCTGAGATACGTCTTAAGATGTTAACCAGAGATTTCCCCCTCCATCATGTAACTTGAAGTACGTGGGACTGTGGGCAGCAGGCTACAAATTAAAAAGGTAGAAGACACTAACTACAGACGGAATTCAGATTGAGGATAAACAAAGTGTACCTAAGAATCAAAGGGTGAATCAAATCTCATCTGTTAAGAAGACAAGGAGGATGCTTCAAACAGCAACGTCAGGGGGCTTAAGTGGGGCGGGGAGTGGATTAGAGAGAAAGACCCTGAACAGAGGTCTTGTGTGGGGACCAATGACAGACGAGTCACGGGAAGGAGAGAACCACCGGCTTGGAGAAGCCTGGTATTAGCCCAGCCTAAGGAGTGCGGTAATTTTAATACAAGTGAGAGGAACTCCCTGAAGGTTCTGCAGGAAGAAAGATGTTCTATAAACCTGGTGAGAGAATTCAGACAGATAGGAGGGCAGGTTTTGTTCCATGGTTGACATGCTTTAAGGAAAGTACTTTAAAACACTAAAAACTATATTTTGGACAAGAAAACTCATATGCCCAATGTTTACTTGTAGTAAGAAAAATTTCCCAAAGTTCATAACAGAACCTTTGTATTAAATCCAGGAGTCCTTGGCTCACATTAAGTTATAATTCTAGAAACATAATGAAAAATATGACACGTTCTGAAGAATTATTAAGATAATTCCTTATCGGTCTAAAAGAAAACAGCTTAGAAAAGTAAAGTTTTGTGGGTTATTCGTCCCGCTTTTGTGCAACATCATAACACACCCTAAAATGTAAAAGGCCTAAAGCTGGGCGCTGGCCCACTGGTGCGCTGACGCCCACGCTGAACGCGCAGTTCTGCGGACTCACCCTTCCTGCGTAGTGCATGACGGTGAAGGCCGTGCTTTGATCTCTGAGGGCGACATTCCCGTTCCCGTCCTTCGTGGGCGAGTAGACCGCATTTGTGTTTGATGATTCCAGGAGGCTTTGCAGCTTTTTGGGGAGGTTTGTTTCCATTGGCCAAATCATTTGGCTTTCTTCATCCAATAGAGACAAAAATCCCGACGGCTTCTGAAAGTTGAGAAGAGATAGAAAGTTGTTTCTTCTATTACTTAGTTAAGCATTTTTGTTATTGTTCATGCATGTCACTTATATTTTATTATATTCTCACAGACACTCAGAAAATGCATCAGTCTCCACGGTTAACACATTTCTATTTCTGCTCACTGTTGTCTCTCCCACCTATCACTTCTAAGATACAAAGGAGCCCTAGGTAGAATTTCCTAAACATAATGGATGAATGAATAAATGGAAAAATATATTTTAGTGTCGTTAAAACACTGGGGTTATTTATATTTTCCCATTTAAATAAGAAAAATACCATTTCAGAGTTTAGGAAAGTTATTTTTTTCACCTATAACTTATAATATACCAAATACTTCATATTTACTATGGGACAGAAACCTAACAAAATTAAAACACGCACTGACGTGCCTACGGCAAAATCCTATTCAGTAGGTAAGGTGATTCTAGGATGTTCAAATGTTTAGGTTTAGAACAAAGAAAACTGGAAGCTATGACTTATTAAACTTAAATTAGAAATCTGATCGTTTATAGATGCCCAACAAAGAAATTAAAACCATATATAAAGAGAACAATAATTTAAACCTCACTGGGAGGAAAATCCTACTAAGATGAATTCCCAGGTACTGATGTTCTGCACCCTTCCCGCCCGCCCCCCGTAGTTATGTAAAAAGTCTCCTTGGTCCCCGTGGTTCAGACAGCAGTGGAGTCACGTCCCACTTAGTGAGTTCATCTTTTCTCTTAGGTTCCCTAGAAACATTTCTCTGTTGCTGGATCACCTCCACCTTGTTAAATAAGGTAATTTATACTATTTCTCTGCATTAATCTGTCAAGTGTCTTAATTGTTTACACCAGCTCAATGCACTTTTAAAGGCACAAATGCCATGAAAATAATTCTTCTCAGGAAGTGAAGAGATAGGCTTTGACCCTCTAGTGATTTCATTTGATATTCTGACCTACAGATACCAAACTGTACCACCACAGGCATTTTATACCATCATTTATGTGCCTAATAAAAAGTCCTTTCTAGGTCTCTCAAATATTTTAGTTGGTTTAAGCCTTTCAAAGGCTCCCGCTCACATTGGAGAAAATCCAAATCCTACATGTAGCTGTCTGCGGGCAGTGACGGAGGGGTAGGAGACTGACCCCCTCCCAGGGGAGGACACCCCGGGTGGGGCTCTCATTCCAGAGGGCGCTCTTTTTGGATGTTGGGCAGGTGTCTAGAATGAGACGCCAAACTGGCTCCCTGTAAAGGAAGAAGGACAAAGGAGAGGGGGACAGCACCCCAAAGAAACTGGGGACACCTGCAGAGAGCTCCCCATCCACTGGGGATGCACGTCCTGAGCCAGCAACACCTGGGCAGACATTTGTCACCAATATGAAAATGGTTTTTGATAAAGAAATATAGATAAGTGAGTCCCTTACTGGGAATATAAGCTCAACACACCATTCTAACAGTACATTGTAAGAGTCCAAAAATCTCAAACTGGCCAGGGACCCCATGGAAAATCCCCAGTAAGATCCCACAGGTGAAGAAATGTGTACACACACACACACACACACACACACACACACACATGAACACACATATACATATATATACATACATGTGCATACACACATCTGTATATCTTTCAATGTATAGCAAGCTACTTGCTGAAGAGTAATAAAATGTTGGTATTAAAATATCATAACTCATTCATCTGTCAACCCAGCATCATGTCACGGTGATTCCTCCATGAGTAGTCACGTACCCGCATGTCCACACATACCATAGCCACGTGCACAAGCACACACAGACCAGTAGTGGGACAGAGGACTGATTTTAAGGCTCTCTGCAAGTGTGTTCATGGTTCAGGGGCAGTGATAGACCTCATTTGGGGCCAAAACATTTGTTTGGTAAAGCCTTTTAAGTTGTTGCAGTAATTTAAAGACAAAGCCCTAACTCAGGTATCCTCAAACTATGGCCCACGGGCCACATGCAGCCTGCCTAGGATATTTATCCGGCCCACTGGGTGTTTTTGCCACTGCTGCCTGTCCTGCTTAGTAGCCGACTTGTCCTGGGGCCTGCAGTCTGGCCCTCCAACGGTCTGAGGGACAGTGAACTGAGCCCTTGTTTAAAAAATTTGAGGACTCCTGCACTAGTATAAGGGAAGATCCCCATCCAAAGAGAGTAATCCACTCTGCTTCAGAATGTACCACGATATTCTCCAAGGATGAGGAGGCTGACTCCCAGCAAGACTTGTTAAGCATTATAATTGTATCATCTCCAAATTAAAAAAAGATCTTGTGTGTTATATCTTTTGAATGTTTGAAATAAAGCCACAAAAGAGTGGTTGTAATTAACCTTCTAGATTTTGAAACTTGCTGGGGTCTGAAAAAGAAAATAGAACATGAAGAAATTGCTGTAACAGTCAGTTCCTTCGGCGGTAACGGCTCAGGAGAGACTGAATCGGTCTACTGCCTGCGAACGGTTCTCAGAGGTAGTTTCGTCTTCACAACAAAAAGCATCAACTATTATAGAGTCCAGTGGAATGTGCTAGACACCCGGAGAACTTGGTAAAATCTGCACCAAGCCTTCACCTCTAGGCATAATACAAATTTGGAATCGCCGATTCATAAATAAGACCTGTGCTGATATTTATTCTCCAGCAGCAGGGACAGCACAGTGAGCCAGAATGGGTGGGTAGGGACCCAAGGCTCTCCTTATGTGATTCAGCTTACAGGTCCGTCAGAGAAAAGGCACACTTATACCCCAAATAAATAAATTCTGTAATATCATGACACACACCACAAAGAGGGCTTTCAGGAGGAAAGGGTGGCTGCTTGAATTCTTTAAAAAACAACGTGGACAGTGTAGCATAAAACGTTCCTTGCTATGGCATAAAGAAAATGCATAACATGAAGTGATTTAGAAATCTGCCTTTTCAGAAAGAAAGAATTAAAAATGAAACACTCTGTCTCCAAATAGTTGAATGGAGCCTGTTTTAAACAAACTCTATGGTGTTTTAGAGATATTATGAGTCCATCCATATAATGTCTTCCTCTATTAACAAATCGAGATTGCCATTTATCCAATTGACATGTGTTTAGATGATACAGATTTTGAGTGAAAACATTTTTCATTGTAAAGCAGAAACAATAAAGATGAGCATAAACCCTTGCAAACACCCTCAGACACGTAACCAAGGAGTGTATATGTGCACTGTGTTCTCCTGCCAGGTTTTCAAAATTTAAATTGTAAAAACTTGGATGATAAGTAAAACATTCTGTTGAATTATGGTATCATTAATTTTAGGTATTATTTTGTAAAAAGTCATATTTCTTTGCCTTGCGTACTTGTTACTGACAAAATGAGGGTTTAGTGATGCTGAATAAATAATGTGGAATATTTTTACATCAAAATGACCTGCTATTTCTTATTCTTTCAATGAACTGATGATCCTTCAAATGCACTTTGAAAAAAAAAGGTAATTTGTGCTTTTCAATAGATTTGGAAAGATTGTAAACACATCGCAGGACCTTCTGTGCAGAGATACCTCAAAACCAAGGCCTCCTGAAGGAAAATTCTTTGTCTCCAGTATATCTAAATGCATGTATCCTGTTAAGTATCTAATTATATTATATGAATACCTGGAAAAAAAAATCCAAAACTCCAGTCTGGTTACCAGGAGAATATGCTGTTTCCATGGCAACTCCCTCTTGTATACACTCTGCTTGCTCGTGTAGAAAAAGCACTTCATTGATATAATGGTGCATCTTCTCATTGGTCATGTTGACACAGAGCTAGGGCAGGGGAAGAAAGAAAGCAATTCGTCAGGTAATCCAGCAGTGCAGGCCCGCTTCTCAATGACAAAGTTTCAGGTTGGTGAGCTAGTCCCCGAGGAGTGTCCGGCCCAGCTCATCACTGCAGTGCTACCCAGAGGACGAGGAGTTTCACCTGCGGTCTGACAACGCACCTCCAGCCATTTCACAATTCATACATGTTGGATTTCATATAGTCTGACTTTTCAATTTAAAGAAACGATGTTCAAAACAACAAAAATTATAAATATAGAATTAATTTATCCATTTTGAGTATTTAAATATTTGAACAGTTAAAAAATATTTCCAAAAGGAAAGTATATTTGGACTCTAGTCAAAAAATGAAGATAAGGTTGGGTTTACCACGAACTCTTAAGAGGAAAAAGAAGCGTTTCTTGAATACTCATTTCTGGTTCCATATTAGTGATGGGCGAGGGTGGACGTGGGTTTCTTACAGTAATAATAACTGGACAAAGCATTTTATCGGAGAAACTATTTTGTTTCTCAGAACAGTTTCTACGTTTCTCCAACTGCCAATTTATCTCTTTACACAAGACATTTCTACCAGGAACATCTATGTTATTTCCTAATCTTAATGTCTTAATTTCTTAATCTTAAAACTATTTTAAAATGAAACAAGTCAAATCTGATCAAAAATAAATCTGACCACCCCCTCCCCTTCGGTATCCTTCCATTTTTATATTTTCTTTTTAAATTAAAAAACCTGCAAAGTCTTATTTCTGCTCATTGTCCCAAATTCTATTTTCTCCAAATATAACTTTTGAGTTCAGGTGTCACCAAAATTGCTTTTATGGAAGTCACCAGTACTATGTGCAGTTGGAAATTGGTGTTAAACTCTAGTATTCATTTTTTCTGAGCCCCCCGCCCAGCGACAGTGGCTTGCTGGGGACACCTCTCTCTCCTAGCCACCTTCCCCTGCGGCTGCCCCGCCCAGTCTTCCTTCCTGAGTCTTGGTCCGCTCCCAGCTGCTCTGCTTGGAACATTCCAGGCTCTGTTCCCCCATCTCTCTGTCCCCACCCGCTTCTTCTGGGGGCTTACTCAGCCTCACATCACAGACCCTCTAGTTTCCTCATCTGTCCCTGAACACTGTGGTATCCAAGGTAAAATCCAAAGGTCAGTTATACACACTTAGCATTCAGTAACTCACCGGAAATGATTTACAATGAATAATTTATATAGAAGAAAGCAAGCAATCAAACATTTTAAAGAAAATGAGATCTCATCTGCAGGAATAACTGCTAGGATTATGTTTAAAGTGGAATATCCTGTATTCATTTAAAGAAAATGTCAAACCTTTCATAAAGAGCATAACAAACATGACAGGAATAAACAGTCACCGTTGACAAGAAAGACCTCCCTGGCAAGACCCCCTTCTAGACACTGCTGCCCCCTCAGCGAGGTCGTGCCTTCTCTGTAGCTCACGTGAGAGCACATCTCATATTCTGTCTTCCAAGGAGCCAGATGAGCCACCTTCTCAAGTGAAGAACACGGGAGGGGCTGAATTCTCCTCGTGGGAGTCTGCGCTTACCCACAAAGGTGGCCATTAATAAGCTGAGAATTATATGCACATAATGGAAATTTTTTTTTTCCTCATGGATTCGGCGATTGGGAAGGGTAGAATATTATGAGATTCTAGAGGCATGAATAAGTCTCCAGGGGCAAATTTTCAGGAAGAAATAACAGATCAGAGTGCAGAACATCAGTCTGGACGCAGGAAGGATGACCGTCAAGTCCACTTCACCTATTCCCAGGGCCAGATTTTCTGAGTAGGCATAGACAGCTCAGACTCACTCAGGAATGGGCTGAGCAGCGTGGGAGAAAAGTGCGGTCTGGGGCACCCCGACCCACGCAGAGCTGAGAGCTTAGAGGCTCTTATGACCTGGTCAAGTTACCTGAACAATGAATACACTTGGACATTTTTTATTATTAATACAATAAGCAGAGAATAACAGTATAGTAGAAATACACCAAATAAAAGACTGAAGAGATAATCATATTAAAATGGAATGTAAATATCGCATATTGACACCCAAACAGTAACAAAAACAATTCTTAGCTCTAGGTCAAAAAAATGATGCTTTGAGGGTCCTGTCCGTTTGGATGGCGGCATCTCTGACTTCACAGTCAAAGCCAGTTTCTGTAAATTCAGTGACAGACACGTTTCTGTAGACTGAATACACTTCCCTAATGAATTCTACTACAGAGTGGAGTATAAGTTAAAAATAAAGGAAGAACCGTGCTGTGTTGTTGCTGTCTTAAAAATCATTTTAAAACCTGGAGACCTGGAGGGAATTTATTTGAACTTGGAATCACTCGTGGCATCTTCCTCCCCCACCCGCCTGCCTCTGCGAACACTGGAATTTCTAAGATTTTCTCCCTTCCATCATATTTTCCCTGGAACTTTTCCTCTCTGCTCTCTGACAACTAGATTTCATGAGATAGGAACAGAGACGGGCCTTCTTTACATTTAAAGCTCAGTGTTTCTTAGAAAAACCCACATGTCCGTGGTCAATTCTCTTAATTAAAAATACAGAAATACAGTCACTTCAGACGAGAATACACCTTATAAAACCTCTCAGTGTGTTGTTGTTGCATCAAATGTGCTTAAATATGGACACAGACCAATAAATTCTGCCGGTTATACTACGTAGCTGGCAGAGGGGGCCGTGGCAGTCAGGATCTACATATCGTAGGAAAAATATTTTCTTTCTTGTAACTGGTACAGTCTAGCACATTCGTCCCCTTGAATTTTCCATGAAAACTCCGTGACGCCCGCAGACCCAGATCCTCCTGGTGAGTTTCTATGTTTATCTTCGCTCACAGCGTATCGATCTCCAGGAACGGTTTTGGAAAGATGAACCGTTTTCCGTACAACTGTGTGGCGTCTGTCCACAGTAGTAGCCCTACTGTTAAAGCAATACTTTTACTTGTCATTTCATTTTGATCATAAATTTAAAATAGAAATGTATGAAAACTGTTAGAGAGGAAAAACTGAAAATTTTAAAATTCACATTGCTTCAGAAATAATATTTTGGTACATTCCTTTGACTAATAAGTTGTTAAACTCCTTTAATATTGAGGCAACGTTTATTTTAAGGAATAAAGGCTATAAAATTATTAAAAGTGGGGTGAAATAATTGCTAAAAATGTACAGATAATAAAGGACTCCTTCTATGGAATGGAACCATTGGAAAAATTCTATTTCATTATACGACATATGCAGTGGTCATTTCTCAGGGTTTTCTTTGCGTTAAAAATATACCAAGTCATTTAAGAAAGCACAAATGAGATCCTATGTCTTAGGAGTTTGATTTAAAATGTATACAGACAGAATGCTTCAATGTAATCTAGTTTAGAAAACAAAGTGAAGAAACAAAGGTTGAACCCATGAAAGTATCTATTACCATACAAAACAATAAAAAGAAATTCCAATTTTTTAAAATAATCAATGGCTGGTTTTCTATCGTATAAAGACAACCAAATTACAGGACGTTTGTGTTCCTGCACTTTGAGACTCTGACTGCACGAGCTTGATGTATGTGGATGTCTCTGACTATTTAATACAATTCTCCTGTCATCCTGCATTCAGAATAGTCCTCATTCTCTGCACACACAGAAATCACTTTCACTGACAATTAACTAAATCCCTTTGGTTTCCATTGCCTTACAGCTGACCACCTCCACAGTGTTTTGATGGACCTGACCTTTTTCATAATAGAAAACAGATATTTTAAGTTTTTTCCTAACATCTTATTGAATTGAATATTTGCTTTAGTGAACTGATCCACTGGTTTAATCAAAAAGACAAAACCAAGTGTGAATGTAGACAAAGCCTGCTAAAGACAAAAGCTGGAAGGGGCCAGGCCTCTGCTGTCTTCCTTTTTTTCCAAGAATGTCTTTTTTTTTTTTTTTTGCAGTTTTTGGCCAGGGCTGGGTTTGAACCCACCACCTCTGATCTATGGGGTCAGTGCCCTACTCCTTTGAGCCACAGGCACTGCCCCCAAGAATGTCTTAACCAGTAGGGTGTCAACCATTTTTCTTCCTCATCACACACTGGAAGAAGAGTTGTCTTGGGTCACTCAGTAAAGTAATTACACAACCATGAAAGCTGATGAGCCCCCTCCCCCCAAAAAAAGGCCTGTGTATAATTTTCCTCATATCTTATGCCATAAATAAGTAAAGCATTCCTCACACAGCTCACGTGCAGTCGCCAGCCGCCGGCTGGACAGCCCTGGAAGCACTCACTCCGCCATGCTTGGCCAATGTTGCCTGTGCCTGTAGATTGAGCAGCTCAATTTGTTGCTCTCTGGGTCAAAATGATTCACAAAACATACAGCTACTCTGGTGGATTTTAAACTTTTTTTTTATGGTCCAGGGTGATGTTTCCAATATACCTTAGCCTTTTATTATATATCTTGTTTTTTTTTTTTTTTTTATTCTGGAGGAAAAAAATCTTCAAATAATTTATTGAAATTCTGTAGGGAAAGTATAGTTAAATTTTTAAAAACCAAGTAGTCTGTGGACAGATCTTCAATAGGTAGCTTTCATTACGGTGTACTTCCTGGAACTAAATCTGCATTTGTGTTTCCAACAGGGGAGAGCAGCACAGTGTGGAATAGGGACTCGCTGGGAGCACACACAGTGTAAACAGAACACTCTTCAAGGTCATCTGCATGGAATGCAGATGGTAAAGTGTTTTACTAAGAGTTTGCCTTTCCTTAATGTACGTTGTTCAAAGCACTCACTGAACCAAAGGTAACACACAGAAGCGCAGCAGCCCGGGCTTCAGAGCTGCTGGTAGACAGGGCTAGGTGAGGAGTAGAAACGTGCTCGCCCCTGTGTGCTCAGGGGGAAGTGGAGAAAACGTATCTGACCAACCAAATGGTGGCCGGAAACGTGGCCAGGGGCTTCGTCATGAAAATTTTCACTGAACGGTCTTTGTGCGTGTGCAGGCATGTGCTAAACACAATCAGAGAGAGAGAGTGAAGGTTCTACAAGCACATTACTTATCCAGAAGCATGAATCTGCATCAGTAATTGGGACCACTGACTTCAACACAAACGCTCATGACTTCTGCTTCTCAGCTCTACACATCAGAGTTGGCTTGGGTTCCCTTAGATTTCTGGATGTTCCTCGGAGGAGACTTGACTGTGGGTGACAGGTGGGTATTCTAAATGGTAATGAATACATGTGAAGTAACTTTTTAGTTAATGTGTACCCTTACCTAATTAAAACACATACTTTGTACATTAAGTGCCATTGCTAACTGGTTTAATAATAAAAAGTATACACCCTTGAAAACATTCTTTAACAACCCAACCTTATTGCTTATCCAGATGGCCCATCATTTGTATTAATCACAAACTTAATTTCTTGAGTAAATTCTCACCAACTGTTCTCTCTTTATTTTTATTACTCAGTGAAATGTATCTGAAACAAAAATATAATAGGGCATGACATATAAGTCACAGAATTAAAGTAGGAGATAAATTAAAGCTGACTCTAGTTGAAGGCAGGGTCCCAGGCATCAGACAATGATTCTCAATCCTGGTTGCACATTTGAATTAACTGGGGAGCTTTTGAAGAAAAGCTGATGCCTGGGCCTGACCCAAAACCCATTAAACTGGAGTGGAGCCCAGGCACTGATGTATTTTAAAAGCTTTCACAGCGATTCTAATATGCAGACATGGCTGAACACAGTGAGATAAATGGTGAAACAGAAAATGGACCCTCCATTAACCAATTTGCTCATCAATTAATATACATGCATGTAACACATCATATATTACTGTGTGGGCATGTGTGCGAGAGGGAGAGAGAACTCAAGCAGGAATCATGTTAGATTTTAGATATTTGAAATGTTTCAAATGTGTGCAGCAGAATACTATTTGTATGAGATGTTAATAGCTATTTTGTATAAACGTTAAATAAGCTGAAGCCAGGGGGAAATGTTGAGTTGGGTTAATGGGCTTCTCTGCCTTTTCTGAGTTAGGTATGCTGTGATCCTCAACCCAACTTCTTTGAAGAATACTTCAGGGCTCATCCCTGCTTGACGTGTTTTCTCCAACGAATGCAGCATCCTGATCTCTCCACAGTGTCTGTGAAACGGCAGGTGCAGTGGGCTAGTGAGGAGACAGCATTTCTCATTTGTTCCAGTTTTTAAATCCCATAGTTCATTTTGCTTTCCCTGAACCTTCTATTACTGTAAAGGTACTTTTGGTAATGTAGTGTTTGCTTTGTTACCAGCACCTTTCGTCTGACCCTGGTAGTTAGAGGGCCCAACCTCTGCCAGTCATCTAATGGTATCTCAGAAGCAGAGGACCCGGGAAGCTGGTATTGCGGGGGGGAGGGGGGCGTCCCTCACCAGACTCCCACGGTGGGACCCTCAGCCACCAGAGAGGAACAAGCCTCTTGCTGACCTCCTGGCCTCAAGCCTCTGCAGTTGATTTTGTGTGTTTGGGGGTTTTGTTTTTTCACCTTTCTGCTCCCCCTTCCTCTTCACCCTCTCTTTTGGTGTATTACTGGCTCTCAAAGGGACCAAACATCCTTTCCTTATCTGGCTTCTTTTTGACATTTTAAAATCAAAGTATATATAAAAGATATTGAGCAAATATAAATGGCAGTTACTCCACGTGTATAAGACATGGCTCTTACACAAATGAAAACACTTTCTCTCCCTGCAACCTTTCTTTTATTCTCCTATTCAGAGCAATGTGCATTCATAAAACAAATCCAGTATTTTGATGTATTAAATCCATAACTATATTCTCCTTCAGTGTAAGTAATCGCTACTTTGGGACTTGAAAGATTGGTCTTTAGAAAGAAGTAGGCCAACAACAAATCACCTGGCTAAATTTATTATCAGATTTTATATAATAGGTCAGGCTTAGTGGTTCATGCCTATAGTCCTAGCACTCTGGGAGGCCAAGGTAGGAAGATCATTTGAGATTAGGAGTTCAAGATCAGCCTGAGCAAAATGAGAACCTGTCTCTACTAAAAATAGAAAAAAACAGCTAGGCATGATAGTGGGCCCCTATAATCCCAGCTACTAGGGAGTCAGAGGCAGGACGCTCACTGGGCCCAGGAGATTGAGGTTGCTCTGAGCTAGGCTGACACCAGGGCATTCTAGCCTGGGCAACAGAGCAAGACTCTATATCTACAAAACAAACAAACAAAAAATCCCCCCCAAACAAAAAACAACTATATATATATGTGTGTGTATATATTATATATATATAATTGTACTATATATACATGTCATATATATATACACATATTTATATATATATAAAATATGCTAAGGCCAAGAGTGAAAAATACAAATAAAAAAACATTTTTAGATATTTTGTATAATAACTTACACATAAATCATGCACTTCAGTTTATATAGAAACCATGTGCAAATGTTGGACATGTACCTGATCAAAACGCTCTTATTTTAAGCTTCAGTAACTGTATCACATGTTCATCATTTAAAAAAAAAAGTTTTTGTTTAGCAATAAACATTTATATTAACCAATAGCCTTGTCTTTTCATATTAATACATTCATATAGTTCAAAACCAATTATTACTATATTATTTCTACCCACATATATCTAGATTGCCACTGTGGTGAATTCTTCCCTTGACCTTGGGAATAGTTATAGTCCCAACTTGTAGAGGAAATTACACTATGTGACTTCTGGGTTAAATGAAAAAGGACACAGCTTGCGCATGGCTTTCTGCTGAACAGTTATCCAGAATCAAACGCAAAGCTTAGCGACACCAAAGAACTACCCACCAGCACAGCACAGGAAGGGTTGGGCTTTGGAGTCCCAACTGGTCCTGTAAAGCCCTTGGGGATATCTGTTAATTTTCTGAGAGGGTTGCTGTAAGAGTTGGAAATCATATAGGAAAATAATCTGGCCAATAGTAGGAGCTCACGAAATTGCAGCCATTGTCAGAGGTTACACAGAGCCGTGTCAGCACATTTTCCTCGTAGGCACACTTGGGGTTTGGGGCCTTCTATCTGGATTGCCACTGCGGTGAAGCTCAGCTTTCCCTGGTCACAAGAAAAGCTCAATTCACTCCCCTCCAAAGAGATTTCACAGATGTCTTCAAAAATGTATAAACTCCTGCTGTGATTTGTAATATTTTCTTTACCATGAAGACTTAATTATCTAACTTACTTATTCACATTAAATGGATTTGATGAGAAATTCACTATGAAAAAAAACAATGGCATACAAAGTTTATTAAGGGTTTATTGTTTTTAAATGTAATAGTGTAAATAATATTGAGCATTAAGAGAATTACAAACACATATTCTCATGAAAGGGCAGCAGTTAAAGTGTGGATACTAACATAAAGTTTGTCCACTAGCGTAAACTTAATTCTGGCTTTTAGAGAAACTTTCAAACTGGAAATAGCCAAAGTCATTAGAACTGGACTTAGACCCTTAGTTCTGTGTGAATTTCTATGAGTTACTCTGGTTATTTTTTCTCTGTAAATCTGAAATGGGAATATTATTTAACTTACAGGGATTCTAAGGGAAAAAGTCATTAAATATATAGTTCATAAGCCCAAAGTTCTTACTGTGTTCCTCCTCTCCATTTGTTTTGTTACCTAAAGAAGACCTATAACTATACTACTTATAAACATAAATCCAGTACTATCGTGAGAGGTACATTGAAATAGAATCTCATTATTTAATCTTTTTGTAGAAAGCTGTGTAACAGTATGCTAGAGTTCGGATAAATACTGAAAAATAAATAAATCTCCTCATTAAAATTTTCCTTACCCACAGTTTGGTGAGTTCCTGAAATGATTTCGGAAAGTTTGAAGCCATTGTGGAAAAGGGACACATGGTGCAGAAAACGCTTAGGAGAAGGACAGGCATTTAGCACGTTTATGATTTTTAAATCAATATGTGAAACAACTTCATAATAGCAATGTTGCATCATATTCGTATATCAATTGATCTGTAGATAGATGAATATTGATATGTACAAGCTATCAGAAATGCACTGGGAGTAAATTATATGGGTGCTGCCACATGTAAGCTAAAACAACACACCTCTCCTCTTTTAAACTCCCCCAATCCTTTCCCCATGATGTCCAATTAGAAGGGATCCCTCACCATCAAGGGCTGGGTTCTGCTTACTCTGTCCCTTGAACTTGGGAATAGTTACTGTCCCAACTCATAGAGGAAATTACACTATGTGATTTCTGGGTTACATGAAAAAGGACACAGCTTGTGCATGGCTTTCTGCTTGGGGGAAGCCACTCTCAGGAATCAGCCAACATACCTCGAGACAGTCCAGACTGGCCTGTGCAGAAGCTGTGTGAAAAGGCCCCATGGAGGGCCCATGAGAAGAGGGCCTGAGGATCCAGCCAATGGCCAGTGCCACCTCCAGATGTGTGGCTGACCCTTCAGGTGACTTTCACCTCCAGCACTCCAGCTACCCAGTTGACGCCCCAGAGGTGATGGAGGGAGATACACTGTTGGAGCTCCCAACCCAGAGGAACTAGTGAGCATAATGAATGCTTACGTGTGAATGCTCACTGTGCCACTAAGTGTCCCGGTAACGCATTACATGGCCATAAAGTCTGGAACACTGGAAAATGTAGAGG
The DNA here is from genome assembly GCA_963574575.1 of Galagoides demidoff. Classification (NCBI taxonomy): domain Eukaryota; kingdom Metazoa; phylum Chordata; class Mammalia; order Primates; family Galagidae; genus Galagoides; species Galagoides demidoff. Next base: position 18,110 of record CAUYQV010135899.1, read on the forward strand.
ATTAGAACAGAGAAAGGGATAGGCACAAAAGTAGGAATATATTATCTGGATAGAGACTATTAGAAAAAAAAAAAAAAAAAGGAGGCCAGGCAAAGTAGCTCACACCTGTAATCCCAGCAACTCTGGGAGGCCAAGCCAGGTGGATTGCTTGAGCTCACGAGCTTGAGACCAGCCAGCACAAAAGTGAGACCCATTTCTACTAAAAAAAAAAAAAAAAGAAAAGAAAAACTGAGGCAAGAGGATCGCTTGATCCCAAGATTTGGAGGTTGCTGTGAGCTATGACACCATGGCACTCTACCCAGGGCAACACTTGAGACTCTGTCTCAAAAAAAAAAAAGATGAGTCCTTTTAACACCTGTTCCCTACCCACCACACCTTCCTATCTATGGGATCTTTAGTGCCTGGGACAGGGTGTGGAACTTGAGGCGAGAAAGGGTTGTTGAATGAACAATGAACTACTCCAATGTAAGTAGAACAGGAAAGCGGTCCCTTCAGGGACTCCTGGCTCCCCTCTGCAGAGCAGAGACTGTAGCACTTCCCCTTTCCCATCTGTAAAATGGGATAATCCATGTGAAGAGTATTTGGTAAGAGTTAAATTAATAGTAGTTAACTCACTATTTTATTTCTATCATAGCAAGGATAGTTACTTCATAATACAGACAGAAATCTCACAAATTTCAACTTGAATTTGAAATCACCAAATTACATGATTTCATAAAGCTTTAGAAGTCAAGGTACAGATATTTTCCTTACCTCCTGAACTCATAGCCCAAGTCTGACTGAGTTATAATTCCTATGAATTATCCATTATCTCTCATTTCTCAGAAAGCAATCTGTAAGCAGGGAACTGTTTTGAGTCCTTGACAACTCCTCAGAGTTCAGGTTAGATGGAGCCTGACTTGAAGATAGATCACATCCCCTACACAGAAGCCGCTGCTCTGAGTACCATGTTCTCTCTGAATTCTCTAAATTTCTTGCAGCAGATTACTGACACATGATTGCACCAGACTCCACAGCTCGAGAGACCCACCGTGTGCAACTGCACATGTGAGTGTCCAGGGTCATCTGGGGAGATAGCCATATGTCCAGTCACTGGCTTCCACCTCTTGCTTTTTAACACAGAGCTGTAGCAAGAGGAGCTTTGTAATAACAAGTTTGGGGAGAAAATATGATAGCGTTTATTAAAATAATATTTATATAACCTCAAATTTTTCTCATTTGTTTAAATGGCATATGACAGTGAATTTTAATGTACTCAATAGATTAGAAAAAATGTCAATCTTCTTACATAGAAATCTCAAGACTATGAATATATTCTAAAACATATCATTGAAATATTTAGCTGAAAGAAAGAACAGGGAATTTTCATGACTGTAGTAAAATGAGTACATCTCAATCAAAACAACACACGTTTTGTGCATATTAATTATGTCTGGGTGTGGGGCAGCGGCTTTACGTGGCAACGTTCCATCTGTCACTTACCAGGAGATGCACGAACCAGGGAATCTCATTACAGACACGAAGGCTTCCCTGTTTTTTAAGATGAAAATGTATGGGATCTATACTGACATCTGCCAGCATTCAAACATTTGCGCTGAGAAGCACATTTTAAAATGCAGCCTGCAAACCTGCATATGTATATCATCTATATTCCACTAGTCACACTCAATTGCTGTCCTCATGTTCATCTTTACTTTTCTTATGGCAAACAATAAAGAAATAAAATGAAATCTTTCCTTTTCTGTTAATCTACAGAAAGGTATAAAAGGAGAATAATTTTATGTCAGTTTTAGTCTTCAGATTGGACCTTTATGAATTTTTTAAATTTCAGATTAATATGAAGATACACATGATGAAGTTACATCGTTTGCATTTGTTAGGTAAAGTTGGAGTTGGAATTGAGCCCTTCACCCAGGGGTTGTGCTGTGCATTGTGCACATTAGTGAGAGCCTACCATCCTCCCTCCTCCCTTCTTTTCTTAACCTCCTCCCCCTCTTGAATTTAATTATTTTTTTCTCTTGTGTGGGCATATAATTGTCTATCTATTGGTTTCATATTAGTGTTCTATACGTTGTATACTTGCTTTTCCCTGCTTGTGATACTTTACTAAGGAGGTTGTTCTTCAACTCTAACCAGCTTAATACAACAGATGTAAAGTCTCCATCTATTATATGACTGAATTGTATTCATGCCACGTTTTTTTTAATCCATTCATAAATTGATGAGCACTTGGGTTGATTCCACATTTGGCAATTGTGAATTGAGCTGTAATGAACATGCTAGTGAAAATTCAAGCTAGAAGAGGGTGGTAATCAACCTTTAAACTTCTTAAACAAAAATAATTTTCAACCCTATTCTGTATCCTGCTAAACTAAGTTTCATATTTGATGAAGGAATCGTTTTATGACATGCAAATACTGAGGAAATTTGGTATAAGACCAGTTCTGCAGAAAGTACTCAGACCTGTTCTTCACACTGACCACCACAATGTACCACCAACAAAGTAATGGCATCTAGAAACTAAAGGTCAAAGTCTGGCTTCCACAATGGCACAAAGGATACAACTAACCAATGGATCTTTACAAAATAAGACAAACAGAACTCCACCATCTCTATCAATCAATTCTCTCAATAAATGTCAATGGCTTGAATTCCCCACTAAAGAGGCACAGGCTGGCTGACTGGATAAAAAAAGATAAAAAAACTACATGTTGTCTTTAGGAAACACAACCAATCTCTAATGGCAAAAAAACACTTAGGATGAAGGGTTGGAAAACAATACTTCAGGCAGATGGAAATCAGAAGAAAGCAGGGGTTGCAATCTTATTTGTAGACACAACTGCATTTAAATCAACAAAAATAAAGACGGACAAAGATGGACACTGTATACTGGTCAAGGGAACCATATAACAAGAAGGCATTTCAATCCTTAATATCTATGTGCCCAACTTAAGTATTCCCAGATATATAAAATGACCCCTAAGCAAGATGAACAGTATAATATCATGCCCTTCAACACCCCTCTGACATAACTGGAAAGTTCTGTAAGGAGCACAGTCCATGCTGACTCACCTAGAACTACTCACAAGTTAATGTAAAAATTCTCTACAAATAACAGGGGCTGTACTGTAAAATAATTTTAAGTGTTCTCATTTAAAATAATAATGGTAGCTGTCCCTCATTTCTTAAACATGTACGGTGTGATACTAAGTGACACAAGAATCTCTATTTAATCACGTTTAACCTCACAACTCTGTAAATCTATTATTATCCTGATGTCACAAATAAGAAAACTAAGGCAATAGGTTCTTCATTTTGGCCAAGAAATCTATGTCAGTAAAAGTCATAGTTGTGGGTTTCTGACACATTTTAATTTTTTATCCAGTGTCATAATCTATCACATTATCCACCTTAAGAAAATGAAGCCAAACAAATTACAAAATTATTAACAATTCTGTCCCAACTCTGCTTAGTTGTAATTTTGTCTGTAATGTAATGCAGTTTGTTTTTCTATCTTTCCACTTTTACCTTTTTTACAGGTTTATTTTTCTTCTCTGCTTGCTAAGGGAAGTTGTATTTCTTTTTCTTCTTTAACATATAATTCTTAAATATACTTAATTTAACAAAACTATTCATGCAGTACTATTATAATGCCTAACAACTCCGTATTTTTAAAAAAATTCCCTAAATTATAAATGGTTTTAAAATAACTGATAAAAAGAATACATTCTGCAATGTATCCTTATGAATTTGCAGTAGTCCTACGTATGAATGTCACATGTAGATGAATCTACAGATCGTGGCATGTAGCTTAATGGAGATTTCCAGTCTGATTTTTGGCCCAGGTTTCTGAAGACCTTTTCCCTGATCTCAAATATTTATGTCTTTCTCTCTCTGATACAGTAGAAATAATATTTCTACAACTATAACTCAAGTCTTTGTCTTGCATTGTCTTTTTTTGCAGTTTTTGGCCGGGGCTGGGCTTGAACCCACCACCTCCGGCATATGGGTCCAGTGCCCTACTCCTTTGAGCCACAGGCACCGCCCAAGCGACTCTGTTTTTGATGTGTGAATGCCAGTTGTTTAGGGGACCACATAAAAATGATGAATATTTCAACAGTGGATATTAAGTTTAAAACATGAGATAAAATACTTATTTTGATTCCATATTTGCAAGTAATTGCACTAAATATTTCTACTGAATCAAAAAAGTAATTTGGTTGAAAAAAAGCCATTAAAGTTCTCAGAATTTAAAAAAAAGCCTACTTACTTGTTCAAATTCATTCTTTTGAAATTCTTCAAAACCAAAGATATCCAATATTCCAATATCCAATGTCTGCATGCTGAAACAAAATGACATACCAGGATAAATGGGCATCCTTAAACACTCCCCATCCCCCAGGACCCTCTGCTCATTGCTACTTCAGATCAGAAGACTATAACTACTTATGTTGCTGTCAATTTGTACTAAAAATGTGCAAACTATTATCTTAGAGTCTAGTGGAAAAAATTGAAAATTAGCACAAAGCAAAAGTGTTCTTTTAATGCTTTAATTCAAACACAAATATATGAATAAAAACATATGAATAAAAACACATTTATTTAAAAATTTAAAATATAACAATAGAGGGATGGTTTAACATTTGCTTTTGAAAAACAGTCCTCATGTCTGCCTCCTTTGACTGGACTTACTTTCCCTTAAGGAACTTGAGCCTCATGTCAAGTGCAAGCCCTAGCTATTACTTAGACTATAAAAGCAGCAGGTTAAGAATTTAACCATCACACACAAGAATAATAGAAGGCAAATCACATTAAGTTAATGCATGCTCTTTGACAAATCAAACTTAGCAACTTCAAAAATTTACGTTGTGATCTTCCAGAGGTCATTTTTATAAAAGAAAAATGAAGAAAGTAAAACTTTGAAGGATAATTTAAAGAAATCAATCTTGTGATTCAATGTAAACTATCACTCTTGGGATTTATGACAGTCTTGAGTGATAAAATCTCAGACCTCTGAATCTACAGGATAAGTAAGAAAAGAAGTAAGACAAATCTGAGTTGGTGACAGGAACTCTAACAAATAGTGATCTTGTGAAGAGGGCAGAGGGGGCACTGGCGTGGGGAAGTATGTGTGAGCTTGCTTCTCACAAACCAAAAAGTTCCCAAGGTCTTTCGGATTGCCCAGGAGGACGTGTCCCCTGCCTCTTCTGCATCATTACCCAGGTCTCAGCAGGGCAACCGCTGTCCTTGTTTTCTGTGGATGGGTACACTATTCTGTTGCTATTGTGGTTGTTACAGTGTCAATACCCATTATGTTTTTTAGTTGTTGAATTTTTATTTCCTTGCCATTTCCTTTGTCCAAACTGTAGAACCAAATTGGAGCCACCTCTGGATCTGTCCCTATATTCTGTTTCTTACAAACAGTGCATAATCATGACACTTCAGGATCTGTAATTAGTCACTTAAATAACAATCACCCTCCTTTAAAACTGTAGGCTAATGATTCTATGATATCCTCTCTGTAAGGTCATTTGTTGTATATGGTAGAAATATAAATGTCTTAATGGGAATGAGAGAAGTTTAAAAACCCTTAATACAAACTTCCTATGTCAAAGAAAATAAAGCAATGAACGAATCATCCAGTGTGCATCTCTAACTAACTTAGTTTTATGGGTGAAGGTAAACTCTGCGTGCGTCCAGGAGTTAGACATTAGGGCAAGAAACTGTCGAAAGGTAGGAGGACAAATGTCACCATTTTTTCTGATTTCAGTTTTGGGAAATGTCAAATGAAATGTTTAAATGTGCGATAACACAACTACTGAACATCTTGCATCTATTAAACTGGGTTAAGTAAAATTAAGTTGCTGTTAGAGGAGTTATTTAAACGTGCTGTGTCATTTGTTTTGGTAGATTTCACTTTTCCTCTGCTGACACATGTCTGCTGTCTTTGTCTTTAATATCCTTCATTTTCCCCTCCGTCCTGCCACCTTTACAATGAGCACAAAGGACGCTGACAATGATGCTAACAACAGTGCCAAGGGTTAGGGCAATTTCTCCCTTTGCCGTGGTTGTGTGAGAGTGTGCGTGTGTGTCATCTGGGTAAGGAGATGCCTCATCTGTCTTATCTTGGAGTTGTTCCGTCTTGTGTAGGAATCCTGGTTCAAACACTTTTTGGTTGTATAAGTTTGGGCAAGTTACTTAATTTTTTGAGCTACTGTTTCATCACATATAAAAAATAAGATAACAATTGGGCGGTGCCTGTGGCTCAAAGGATAGGGCACCAGCCCCATATGCTGGAGGTGGCAGGTTCAAATCCAGCCCTGGCCAAAAAAAAACTTAAAAAAAAATAAGATAACAAGTGAAATTTGTCCACTTATATTTGTTAGAATTAGAGTTAATAGAAAGTTCTAGGAAAATAGCAAGTATATAAAGTGTGTCCAATAAGTGGTAGTTAAGTTTTCATGAATTATTTTTTAAAACTTATAAATCAAGAGAATAGTTACCAGAAAAATCTAAGTGATTAATAGGCATAGTAAATGCATCAATATTATTAAAATTACACAGAAATAGTATGAGAAAAATCACGATGAGAAAAATATTTTCCTACATACTTTTTTTTTTTTTTTTGGAGGCACGGTCTCTCTTTTATGGCCCTGGATAGAGTGCACAACTCACTGCAAGTTAAACTCCTGGGCTCAAGTGATCCACCTGCTTCAGCCTCCCAAGAAGCTAGGACCTCAGGTATGCTCTGATGCCTGGCTAGTTTTTCTATTTTTAGTAGAGAGAGGGTCTCCATCTTGCTCAGGCTGGTTTTGAACTCCTAAGCTCAAGTGATCTTCCCACCCTAGCCTCCCAGAGTGCTAGGATCATAGGCGTGAGCCATGACACCTGGCTCCATGCCCTTCTATTGAGAGTTTAAATTGGTAGGGTCTTCCTCAAAAACAATTTGGTTGCATGACACAAAGCTTTGAAATGTTCATATCATTTGAACTAATACTTCTCTAGATATGAACCTATATGAAGGAAATGATCAGAAATGCTATTGGAGATTTATAGACAAGGATCTTCATTGTTAACTTAATTACAATAACACAGACAAAAAGAAATTACACAGCTCCTACACTAAGAGCATAATTAATTAAATAGCATGCATTCCTTCATGGATTAAATTAATGAAACTGTCCTGTTAAGAGAAAGCAGTATACAAATTCTGAATAAAGGAAAACACAATTTTTTATCTAGGAGACCTTAAAATAAATCAAGCTTGAAAGAGAAAATAGAAGTGTTTTTTTTTTCTTTTTTTTTTTTTTTTTTACCTTTCATTTATTATTCCCCACACTGTACAAGTTTTACGGGCTCGGCGCCCTTAGTTCAGTGGTTAGGGCGCCAGCCACATACACTGGGACTGACAGGTTCAAATCAGGCACAGGCCTGCTAATCAACAACGACAACTACAACAAAAAACAGCTGGGCGTTGTGGCAGGTGCCTG
>CAUYQV010135900.1:0-27151 GCA_963574575.1 Galagoides demidoff
TGTGGTCCCAGCTACTTGGGAGGCGGAGGCAGGAGACTCGCTTGAGCCCAGGAGTTGGAGGTTGCTATGAGCTGTGATGCCATGGCACTCTACCCAGGGGGATAGCTTGAGGCTCTGTCTCAAAAAAAAAAAAAAAAAAAAGCCTAGATATTGCTAGTAAGGGGACAGAGCAGAGAACCTAGGCATATGCAGTCAGTAATTTTCAACAAAGGTGCTAAAAATATACAATAGCAAAAATAATATTCTGTTCAATAAATAGTGTTGGGAAAACCAGATATCCACATTCAGAAGAATGAAATTGGAGCTTGAAGCTTTTCAGATTGTGAAAGGGAATTTCCTTCATGGTAAAAGCTTTCCAGTCAAGGATCTCTTATGTTTCTTAGTCACCTAAATGGAAACGATTTTAGTCCTTTTGAATAAAAAGTTAAGTCAGTGCCAAGTGCAATGTACTTGGTTACTAAATATTTGGCTCTGGGCTCAAACCTGCTATTCCCTGACTGTATGGCCTTAACGTGGCTGCAATATCCAACAATTGATGTAACTCAAGGGTTTAGGGGTGTCAGAATGATACCAGAAAAGTGGCACCCTAGCAAGCTCAGCCAAGCAGGGCCTGGGGGACCTGCCACCTCTGTGTTGGTGGCAGCAGCTGGCAAAGGAACTGGCAGGCTGGAGCAAGAGGGGGAGCTTCCCTCCCCCACCAGAGGCTCCAGTAGAGCGGCACTAGAGGACGTACCAGCTCTGCCTTGGCAGCAGGTGGCACAGGAGTTTTCCTCTCCCACGGAGGCTCCAGTAACAAAACAGACCCCATCTAGCAGGGGAAAACACTGGCGATTCCTCCAGTGCATCCCTGATTGGTCCATTTTCAATCCTGTTCCTGACTGGTCTATTTTATAGACCAATCAGCTACACTCTCAGCTCATTGGACAACTGCCCCTATATAAACCCCTGAGCAGAGAACCTACGGGCAGATCATCGCAGGTCATCACAGATTGTCAAGGAAGATAGAGCAGAAGAGCAAGACTTTAGCAGATCATTGCTGACCTTCGAGGAAGAGAGAGCAAAAGAGGAAGAGCTGTAACACTTATACCCTGCTCTGTAAGGAAGTTTGCCTCTTTGTAAGAGCTGTAACACTTGCATCCTGCTCTTCAAGGAGGTTTGGCTCTTTGTAAGAGCTGTAACACTTATACCCTGCTCTGTGAGGAAGTTTGGCTCTTTGTAAGAGCTGTAACACTTACACCCTGCTCTTTGAGGAAGTTTGGCTCTTTGTAAGAGCTGTAACACTTATACCCTGCTCTGTGAGGAAGTTTGGCTCTTTGTAAGAGCTGTGACACTTACATCCTGCCCTGTAAGGAGGTTTGGCTCTTTTTAAGAGCTGTGACACTTATATGAAACCTATCTTATCCTGTTCTGCAAAGTTTGGCTCTTTGTAAGAGCTGTAATAATACCTCTGTAAATAAAACCTAACTTACTGTCCATCCTGTAGTCCATCGATTCATTCATCGAATTGTCGAGACCAAGAGCCTGGAAATCCAAAGTCAAAAATCCGGTATCAAGAAGCAGCCAGAGAGGTATTCAACAAGAGAGAGAAATAAATTTATGAAACAGTGTGTAAGTTAGATTCCTCCCTAGGAAGGGTAAATAACCCCTGATTTGTTGGCACTCATGTAAGATTCCTGAAAAGGTCAACTGGAAGCACTTGAAAATGATCACAATTCAAAAATAACAAATTTTTGCCTGTCTAAGATAATACCATTTTATTCTAGTAATAGCCACTGTTTATTGTACAGAAGTTTTAAAACTACTTCAAAAGAAAAAAAAATTGAAATACCTGGATAGCCAGTAAAGAAGCAAACTGAAAAAGCAAAACAAAACCAAAAATGGGTGATGCCAACCGATGAAAGTTTTAAAATATGTTTTGTTTCAGGATACTGAGTAGGCATTTAAAGTCAAAACTAAGTTTTTGCATTTAGACCCTAACAACACTACCCAATAAACACGCCCTGCTCACTTCCTAAACTGTTGTGAAGAAAACAAAAAAGTCGTCCTGATGCGTGGGAGGGAGGTCAGTTTATTTTGATTCTGAGTTTCATCTAGAAAAAGGATTGTGAGCACGCCCTGTACCTGTTCATCTTTTTGTTGCTAGATACAAAAATAAAGAACTCACAGAGTTCAAAGCATCTCGCTTTATTGGGAGGAAAAACTAGCTGAAAAATAGACTGAATTCAGACAGTAACATAGAGGTTCAGCAAATCAGCAGGCTGGAGCCCTCCTCCTCCTCCTCACCGTCTCTTTTCAGAGCCTGCATATCTCCTGCCTTCAAGGTTGCCTGGCCAGACTCAGCAGAAGTGTAACAAATGTTCCAGAATACTGAGATGTGCTTTTGCAAAAGAAGGGAAGTAGGAAACAAAACACTCAGGGTGGTGTAAGAAGCCTGCACTGGGGAAAGAAACCAAACAAAAGCAGAATAGAGAGTGATTCTGAGAAGCTGCAGAAGAGCTGGGGAAGTCATCTGAGCCCAAGGGGGAAGGAACGCTGGTCTGGACATCACAAAAGCAGGTTCGGACAAAAGTCTTCAGGAAGATTTTTCCTAGGCAGTGGAATTCAGGATGCATGTGTGGGCACCCCATGTTTTTCTACATTTTCCAGATATTCTATAGTAAACCATAAGTGCTCATAAAAGAAAATAAAAACAGGGTATGTTTCAAAAGTGTATTCCAATGACATTGATGAGATTTTAGTATAAAATGCTCTTATTTTTCAATTTGAAAAACTTTTCATCTTCTTAGATTGCAAATTAACTTCCTGAAGACATTGTCTACTAAATAATCCCCAGTTCCCCCAGCTCTCCTTGTAGCTCCTCAAAGAATTGATGAGGCTGATTTTTTTTTTCTACAGGAATTATTTAAACATTATTCCAAATGTGTAGGCAACACTTCGCTGCCATCTGCATCTAATGAAGATGGTAATGATGAAGATCACAGCATTGTGGGTTAAGACTCCATATAAGTGCGTATGTGTTTACAAAGCTGTGGATAATAATTTAGGTCACAGCTTTGAGAGAATGAGAAGTGCTTTAACATCATCTTTATCCATCTGCTTCTAAGGATTTCTATTTCTATCCTAGTGTTTTTAGTTTGCAGGTACCAGTGTCTCACTCCTCTACCCTACTGAGTTTAACACGTGGATATAATTTCAGAGAACTAATAACTAATGACGATCAACATAACTGCTTTATTAATCTTATAAAATTGTGTAAGAACAACTTCTTTAGGGTTTCTCACTAAAATTGGCTTAGAAATACCTTTGGGCCTGAGAACAAGTGGCAGCTACCTTCCCCACCTCTCCTCCCTTCCTACCCTCCCCCTTTCACTGGGACCTGTAAGCAGGCTTTTCAGGTTTTCCCACCCTGCAGTCACAAGCTAAAAAACAGCAATGGAACTGCAGGTAAGTGTAGTTTTATCACATTGAGACAGAAAGGGATTCATGTGAGGAAAGCAGAGAGAACCCTGACTCTTGGCAACTCTGTTAGTAGACACCCAAGAAAACTATTAGAAAGAAAGTCTGAAATTGTTTACAATATTTCCCACTCATGAAGAGGAGAGCAGAGACTTTTTTGGCATAGGAAGAAAAGGTTAAGTGTTTCTCCCTCCTCTTCCTGACCTCTGTTCCCTCTTAACCCACTGGGTTCAAAGGCCACAACTCAAGTCAGTTGGAGGCACTGCTTTACCCAAGGAAGAAGTTCATCAGTGCACTGAAGCACCCTGCTTCCTCTCCAGAATACAAACCAACAACTGCCCTTCCTGTGCCATAGGCAGTTCAGCTGTTGTTCCCAGAGATCCTTGAACACGCAGATCAGGACATTAGTTAAATTGGCATCTCAGCCTGTATCCTAGGCTAAAAATGTATCACCTATTCTATTTCTCATTTCAATCATCCCCAGCCATATTTATCCAAATATTGCTTAAGGAGAGGTACAATGAACAGTAAGATAAAAATGCCCTGGGTTTGAATGAAAATCTCCCTAGTATTACATTGCAAGATAGGGAGTGAAATAAAAAATAAAGTCCTCTATGCCTCGTAAATTCAAGTTTAAAGAATTGAAGTCAAAGCTTCTTACTCCCTGTGTTAGGACAACTAATTCTCCCCCTCAAATGTCCACATCCTAGTCTTGAAACCTGTGAAAATGTTACCTTACACTTCAAAGAGGAAGTAAGGCTATAGACAGAATTAAGGTTACTAATCTGCTAACCTTAAAATGATTATCTTCAGGGTCAATGTAACAATAGGGTATTAAAAGAAGAAGTCAGGGCCAGAGAGATGGCAGTATGATGAGGAGCTTCACTATTATTGCTGGCTTTGAAATTAAAGGAAAGGGCCATGAGCAAAGAAGGGGATGTGGGTGGACTCTCTCCCTTAAAATCTCCAGAACATAACAAACCTACCGAAATCTTATTATAAGCCCATTTTGGACATGTAGAACCGTGAGAGAATACATTTGTGCTGTGTTACGCCATTAAGTTCATGGGACAGGTTGTCTCCCTGCAATTGTCTAAATCCTCTAAGGATTCGGGCAGCCCCAAACGGCACTCCTAGGGAAGCTGTGGGGTACAGACTCAATGTCCCTTTTTTGAAACGCTTGAGACCAGTTTTGAATTTCAGTTTTCTGTTTTGAATTTTGGAACCTTTGCACATACAGAATGAGCTGTCTTGGGGATGGGGACCGAGTCTACACCCCAAACTCGGTTGCATTTCACAAAACACCTTCTACACACAGCCTGAAGGTCACCTTGTACCACATGTTTAGGAATTTAGGGCATGAAACAAAGTTGCACACACAAAATTCAAGTGTGGAACTTTCCATTTGTGGCATCGCACCAGCGTTCCTAAAATTTGGGATTTCAGAGCATTTCAGATTTCCGATTTTCAGCTGCGGGATGCTGAACCTGTAATTGCCCCCAGCAGCCTGGCGTGGAACGTGCCTCCTACTTCCTCACTCTGTTCTTCCTCAGCCAGACTGTGTCTGACTCTGAAGGAGTCTCTTCTGCAGCAAAAGCAGCATCCCGGTCCACCTCTGATGAATGGTTACAGTTTTCAGCGCCCTCCAAACCTGAATTAGTGCAGCTGTCGAGTTTCCCATTGTCCTAATCAGTTGGAAGGACACGTAAGAATATCACAGCACCAAATTCATACCAACAACACTAACACCCTGTGAGTGACACGGGGGCAGCTACTGCAGCAAGACAGTGTTCCCAGATTGAGAGAGTGATCCGTGCTCTCTGGGCTTCCACCAGCCACAAACAGAGTGAACATTCAGTGTCTGCTGAGATAAAGGAGAAAATATGATTGATCTCGTTTCTGCCAGGATGCCATTCTGTCTGTTCCAGGGTCATCATTTAAAACCAGCAAAAAAATGAACCTAAACATTTGTACCTTCATGCTAATCTGAAAAATAAAACAAAATAAAACCAGCAAAATGAAATCTTTGGATAGGTCAATTTCGACTTTCTGATTTCTTGAAAGAAAAAAGAAAAAAAAACCCATCTATCACACAGCCTCCCCAGGAGTACGATTTGAGAGTGTCCTGACTCCTTATAAGATTTAGACAACTTCAGTTAGATACTCTCCTTCGGGGTCTGTCCCTCTGAAATTTCATCTCCACTTCAAACTGCATTTTCTGTCACTCTAAACTGAAATGTATGGGTTCTGCCTCGTGTCACAGTCTCTCGTGAGGAGGTTTCCCCATATTTGTAAGTTTTATAACAAGCAACTTCTCCACCCCCACCGAGATTCCAAGGCACGTTGTGTTTTTGTGACGACTGACCTTACCTCTTGCTCTCGAGTTACACAGACAGGGGCAGCTTATCTCCTATGGGTGGTTTTCCCCATTCCCTGTGTTTCTCCCATTTAAAATCACCTTTATCAAATTCACGAACTTCCAAAAAGCACGTGTACCTCTGCAGGCCAGTAAGAAACAACACAGCCTAGGTTCTGTGTCTGCCCTAAGATTCCCATCCCTCAACCTTTGAATTTTCCAGACGTCTTTCTTTCCTGGTTTTTCTGTCTTGGAGGGCGAAGTCTCCGAGAACTGCAGTTCTGCGGTTTTCCTTTTCTCCGTTCTCAGCAGATTGAGTAAAGTCTAAAAATTTTTAACCTGCTTTTTAAGATGATTCTGTTTGTTCTTAATCTTCATTCTATCTTCCTTCCTCTCTCTTTGTTCTTGGGCCAGGCACACATGACTCCCAATTCTTATCTCCAGCCTGAGAGATACCAATTCAGTCCATTCCAGATCTGCTAACAGGAAGTGTAGCTGCCACCCAGAAGTTCCCTTCCCAGCAGTCTGCAGCACATCCAGGTCTGGTTTGAATCTCATTAATCTTCTGGCTGGTTCTGTCTCTCTAAATCCATCCACTCCATACATTTCCTAGCCATGTTCCTTTGTGGCATATAACTTACCTGTTTCCCCACGAGTAGTTGAGCTACCTTGAAAACTCGTAAAGTATGCTATGTTGATATTTACCTTGATAATCTGACCCTCCTCATGCACCTGTCCCCAGGTGTTAGGGTGTTTTCCCATTTGCCTCTATGATTGGCAGTGGTGCCTCTGGCTGCCTTCCTCTGGAGAAAAAATTCTGGTTCACCCAGAATGTACAGGGAGAGTGTACTGCCTAATGTGGCTAAAATTTAGGGGAGAGATCCAGGCCTCAATCCACTAACAACCAAGTCATCTCCTTCATCTCTACCTCTTCCCTGGAAAACTAACTCTGCTCCAACATAACTAACCAAGCTCAATTCCTGAAATTAGTCTATTTACAAACATAAGCTGCTTTAATCTGTTTTTCCATTTTTTTTCTTTTTTTCCATCTCTAGCCACCAAAATAACATATTGCTACTACAGGAAGGGATTTTAATTCTTTTTGTTCCTGCTTTTTTATTAAAAATGCGACATTTTTTTCCACAGTTGATCTCAGTATTGGTCTCTGAAACCCACCCTCATGTTCAGGGCTTATGAAGGGAATAATCTAGAAGGAAGTTGAGACCTGTGACAGGTTCCACTCATACCCGCTGGAAGCTGAATGGTTCACGCCTGCATAGTTCTCTCTTCCCTGCATGGAATTCCAAACAAAACGGTGACAATATTTGAGAACGCAGTGTGCTTTGTTAAAGCCCAAATATTAGCAATTTAAAGGCCAAAACATCACCAATCAACGTTCTATATGTACAATTTCATTGTTCTTTTATAACTTATAGTCCCAGTAACAGAGTGTCAGCCTGTCACTCAATGCTATCTACTGCAAAGGAGTGCGGAAGCTGAGTGTATCTGCTCATTGTGTATGAACAAATACACAGATTTTTCCTTAGGTGACTTTCTTCCTAAAGACCATGAAGAGAAAAAGGATGTTTGGTGACCAAATACTATTATTTGCTCTGCTTCCAGTACTCCTGTCTAGCAATCTGATAAATAGAAGTACCACACGGTAAACCTGGACTTGAGATTGTTGCAACAGAGCATCGAAATCCATCCCCTAAGTGAAGCAATGGATATACAGGAAGTCCCGTTTGACTTACCCACCTGGTCTTAGACTGAAAAGCTGGAACAGAGTGTCTCCCCCTGATGGGAATGGGACCAGCCTAGGTGAGTTCAACTCAGTGGAAGAGAAAGCTAAGAGGAGCTCACTGTTCTTCCTGTTTTAAGAGGCTGCTGGGGACAGAACATTTTGGCCGTAAGAAATTATTCTCCACATGTGGTCCTAGCTAAGCAGCATCCTTGTCGCCTGGTAGCTTGTTAGAAATACAGGTTTGGGGGCCCTGTCCTAGAACCACTAAATCAGAAACTCTGGAGATGAAGTCCAAAAGTCTTTGGTTTAACAAGCCCTCCAGGCGACGCTCATGTGCACCGAAGCTGGAGAACCACTGGCCATAATTGCACTCATCCAGTTATTTTCCTCTCTATGTCTGCACAAGTAGAGAGGAACAAACAAAGAGAGGAAGGAAGAAACCCACTTCAAGATGTTCTCTTCATGGAGAAGGAGAAGAAAGAGAAGAAGAAGACAGAAGAAAGAGAAGCTCTCTTATCCGTACTGTGGAGTGCACAGCACGTTTTCCTTTCATGGTGTCCAGCCCACGGCCCATGCACTGCATCTGGCCCAAAATGGTTATTAGTGGTTATTAATGAATTAAAACAAAATTTCAAAGTTACTTAAAGCATTATGAAATTTTTTTTTGGCAAAACTCAATTGTGAGGTTCTCAAGTGTGAACTCTGTAGACAATAGAGTTGTGTTGCCATTTTACGCAAAATAAACATATGTGCACTCTACCTACTTGCCCACGTGTGGCTTCGGTTTTACAGAGGTGTGCATCTTCCAGTGTGCTACCTTCCACCCGGAGGTGGTCTTCCCAATCAACACCATCAGTCATACACATGCTCATGGTGACTGGGTGAAGCAGCGATTATTAATAATATTTCAACCTACCATTGCAACGTTAGGCATTTAATGATATTTAGAAGTCAGGCAAACATTCTTATTTGACTAGTGAGGGCACTTCCACACCTCGGCGGCACCTCCCACGTCGCCTCCTGTCCTTTACAATGTCCCTCCATCTCACCCTGCATGGGCAGCCAGGATGTGGAAGGGCCTGAACCTTGCTTTTTTATTTTCCTGTCAATTAATGTTCATAATAAAAGTAAATATAGGCCCTTATCTATTATTATCATTTAAATCCCAGTATGGCTTCTTAAAAGAAAACAGAACTCCCCCAAACAAAAATTACAGATGAAGGAAGATTCTTCAATTAAATGTAGACAGATGACTACTTTTTTGTCAAGAAAATAGTAAGGCACTCTGCTTAACTTGTAAGGAATTTGTACAAGTTTTCAAAGACTATGATTTAAAAAGGCATTTTATGCAAACACATGCTGCCAGATTCAATTGTAAGAACAAAATAGAGGAACTGGAAAAAGTCTGCCTTCTCAACAATTTTTTTTAAAGTTATGACTCAGTCAGATTCCACTGTAAAAACAAGTTATGTGGTAGGATATTTAATAGCAAAAAAAGAAATCAAAACCATTTACTGATGGTGAGTTTATTAAGCAATGTATGGAAAGCAGGGCAGATATAATTTGTCCTGATAAAAAGGGGGGTATTTCTAAAATCAGTTTGTCTCACCAGACTATACTCAGGCAGATTTGAAGAAATTGGAAAACCTATTTAAAAAGTTTGGAGAGTAACGCTGCTAATTTTAAACTTTATGTTGTGGCTATGGATGGCAGCACTGATACCACAAATAGGGCTCAGCTTGCTGTTCTTATTAGAGGTATTGATGCCAAATATAATATTCTTGAAGAAATGGTGTCTAGTGCCATTAAAAGACACAACTAAATCAAGAGGTTTATACAAAGCAGTAAAAAATATATTAAAGTGATTTTCCTCGTCCATATCTGGTCTAGTTACTGATGATGCCCCAGCAATGGTAGGTAAAAGAGAGGGACTTGTAAAATTAATAAAAGATGATGCAATTGCCACCCCAAACTCCTGTTAGATGAAGCATAATTGCATAGTACATCAAGAAAATTTATGCACAAAAGCTTCAAAAATGGATTACATCATGCAAATCATCGACACAACTAAATCAGCCCCACCTCCACCAATTCCTTAAAAGTACAGATGCTGACTATGGCGACATCATATAGGTTTTGGAAGTAAGATGACTAAGTCGAGACCAAATGTTGAAAAGACTTAATGATTTGTGACATGTTATCAAATTGTTTATGGTATCAAAAACCAAATTTGTGCCAGAACTCAACTATGAAAACCAGTTTACAGAATTAACATTTTTAGTAGATTTAACAGCTCATTGAAATAAGTCAAATGTGTATCTTCAAGGTGAAAACCAACTTATCAATATGATGTTTCAAACCATAACAGCCTTCCAAATGAAATATGAATTATGGCAAGCTCAAATTAAAGCAAACAATTTTATGCATTTTGACACAATGGCTAAGCACAGTTCTGTAAACAGTGAAATGTAGGCAGCATTGTTTTTGATTTTGATTTGATACAAGAATTTGAAAATATATTTCAAGATTTCTGGGAACATAATAAATATTTTTCTGCATTTGTGACCTCAGTTTCAGTGGGCATAAATATGTCACCTGCCAATTTTTGAACGGAATATATAGAACTGTGATTTGACATTCAACTTCAAGGGCAATTGGATCATGTCTCTTCACTGGACTTTCATAGATTCCATCTTCCTGGAGACAAATATCCCTCATTTCACAATCACACCTTACTCATGTCATCACTTTTTGGCAGCATGTACATTTGCAAGCAACTACTTTCAAGAATGATGCACATTAACTGTAAAATTTGAACCAAAGTATCTGATGAGCACCTTGAAAACTCACTGAGAATTGCAACTTTTTCCACCAAACCAGATATTGGTGCATTAGTTTCTCAAGTACAATGTCAAATATCTCACTGGTTTTATGTTGCCTATTTTTTCTTTTACAAAAAATATTTTGAAAAAAGCAAAGATATTTCTATTACTTAGATGTGTACATTTTCTATATTAGTGATTGCAAAATTGAGACCTGCTTGACAATGTTAGTGACTTTTAAAAACTCTTTAAACAGGCTGCCGCATAATTAGGATTATTAGGTGAGGACATTTTGCTTATTCTAATCAGCTTTTGTTTGTGTATTTAATGTATCGCCCAAGACAACAATTCTTCCAATGTGGTCCAGAGAAGCCCAAAGATTAGACATCCTGTATTAGATGATTTTAGAGCATTAAACAGTGAGAAATGCTCAGTTAGAAGCCTCCGAATAATTAATTGGTCTTCTCACTGCTGTGTATTCTCCCCCTTGCTACTAGGGTCATTTTCCTAAAAATAAAATCTTGTATTCCGCACCTCCCTCAAAGATTGTGGCTCACTATCTATTTTTCTATGGAGAAAGCCTAAACGCTCAGAAAAGGTATCCAAGAACAGTCACAGACTTGCCTCAAGACATCTCAGCTGTACTTAAACTTATCTTAAATTGTATGCCCCACATAGAATAAGCAGCTTTGGGAACAAAAACAGCAAAAGAAAGAATCTCCATCCTCTACAGACGTCTCTTGTGTCAAAGTCCCAGGATGTAGGTTAACAATGCAAATATTCAGGTTCATCCTCCAAGACTCAGCTGCTCTGGAATGGGCTCGGGCACCTGCATTTTGTCTTTGGCCTCAGATGAGTCAGCCCCAGGTGTCTGTACTTCACAGGTTGTGAAACGCTGCTCTCCACAGTTAGCCATCTGTGATGCCTGCCTGGCGTGCACTTGGCCCATGAGGAAATCCCTACCAGCCAATGACCAACGCCCCAGGAATGGTTTCATTTTCACACATTTCCTTTTCATAAAACCCTGTCACCTCCTTCTTCAAACCATTACAACTTCTTACTGAATGAAAATATTACTTATTTATTTATTTTGTAGTTTTTGGCCAGGGCTGGGTTTAAACCCACAACCTCTGGCATATGGGGCTGGCGCCTTACTCCTTTGAGCCACAGGTGCTGCCCAAAATATTATTTTTTAATATCTAAAACATACAAGGAGGACAAACAGCATCCACTTCATTTTTTACTGAGACGTCTAGTACTTTAAAATGCCTTAAAACTTGAATGGTAAGGATTCCAGAAATAACACCACCTTGTACATAAGGGAGCAAAGTTGGGAGAATTCCAGACAAGCAGCCAAAGATCTGCTTTCATTAATGTCCTCATGTGAGCAACTTTCCCAAGGAGGGCCTCCATGTCTACCTGTAGGTGGCTGTTTATAGCTGCTTTGTTGAAGTGCAGCCATGATGATTCCTTCATTAATTTTGCCATTAACGTTTTTTCTTCCTCTGCAAATTCTCAGAAGAAATAGATTCTGTTTGCATGAACAGTGCAGTATGTTTCCACATACAAAAGAGCAGTCTAAGTCTGCACAGCTGCAAAAGAAAATTTTAAGAGCTATTTCCAATGCTTTGCCAGCATCAAAGGGCTTAGGGCTCATTTAGAAAAATCTTTTCCATTATTGTTTTTAATCATTTAAAATTACAATCCTTACATGTTAAATAGTTCTGCTTTATCATGCCAAATATACATATCTTGGTCAGAGACTGGGAGGTGAAAACCTGGATCCCAGTTCTGGGTTTGCTACTGGCTACTGTATGACTCAGGCAAAATACTTAACTGAGACTAGGTTGTCTTTTCTTTTTTTTTTTTTCTTTGCAGTTTTGGCCAGGGCCAGACTTGAACCCGCCACACCCAGCATATAGAGCCAGCACCCTACTCCTTGAGTCATGGGCACCGTCTGATACTAGGTTTTCTGATTAGCAATGGGTCAGTTGTGAAGGAGAATTGGGTGGTGTCTAAAATCCTTTTGGTCTAAGTAGTAAAGAAGGCAGATGGAAAATGCTACACTCAAATCCAGACTACATGAAACAGATATAACTCTAATGTGGGTCATCAGATTCCTAGATAGTTCAAAATCTGACAAAAACCTGAAGCTGAGATATTTGCGAATGCAAATCCTAAGAATTGAGGAAAAGGAATTTAAATGGAAGCCAAATGACTTAATTTCCCAAGTAAAGTTAAGGACTGACACTTCACAGGCTGTGTTGGAATGGGAAGTGGTAGACTTTGCTATGGTCCAGATATTTTTGACATCCACCCCCCAATTACTGTAGGAAAACCCAGTGCATCACTATCCATCACCACTGTGATGGTATGAAATGGTAGAACCTTTTAGAAACAGTAACTTCAGAGAGTTCCTTCACCTTTTACCTTCCACGTGAGAACACAGAAAGAAGCAGAAAGAAGGCGCCATCTGTGAACCAGGAAATGAGCTCTTACCAGACATTGAATCAGCTGACACCTTGCTCTTAAAAATCCCAGCCTCCAGACGTGTGAGCCATAAATGTCTGTTGTTTACAAGTATAAGCCACCCCATTTCTAGTATTTGTTATAGCACCCCAAACAGAATAAGACAGTTCTTATGCTCCTCTCATTGTTTCAAGAGCAAACGTTGAGGTTTATCTTGGATCTGGGAACTCCAAGAACCTAGAATGAAAATATAACTATGAATTAGAACAACCTGAATTCAGTGGTTGCTGACCAAGAGAATAAATATCTGAGTTTCTGTTTAATGCTATTAAGGGCAGATTGGAAGAGAGAGTGCAGAATCTGTTTATCAGGCTCCACTAACATAGATAATTAAGATTCAATGTCTAGTTAACTTCAAATGGCTATACAAAGAATAACACAATTCTGTTATTTTCTAAATATCAAGGTTTATCCATATACTAAAACCAGAATTATATAGAATAGAAGGTCTCACTATTTATTTGTTGGTGCTACATTGGCAATGACATGTCATTCTCTTAGGATGACAGAATATTCATACTGTGCTCTTAGGATGACAGACTATTCATACAGGCATGCCCCAGAGGTTAATGACTAGTGCAGACCTCATAACCAGTTGGTGACCAAGATGGTCTTGAAGAAGAACTCATGGTTGATTAATACTCTTTCAAATTAGTCACTGAAGGGATGGCTAATTCATCCTATCTTCACTTCCATAGAGAGAAATTATTTCTATTTCATTGCTTCTGGTTTATTGAACAATTTGTGACCAAGTACATTTTTGACCTTGGATAATAGCGGGCCAAGGTTGGTAGGAAAAGGAGGGAGAGTCCTTCATTTCAAATTTACCCTAGTACCATTTATTTATTTTCACAATCTACAAATGCCTTCCCAGGGCATGAGGGTACCCTAGTGAGCCTCAAAGTGAAGTTCCAGAGCCCAGGGCTGCAGTTGCAAAGGGTCCACCCAGAGGGGCCAGGAGTGCAAAGGGCCAAGAAATAGAGTACAAGCTGTGCCCTAGGAGTGCCTGCATCAAGCTGAGGAAACTGAGTTCAGCCATCCGCTGTGAGGGGTTTCCACTGGTCTTTCAGCCAATATTAGGAAACAAAGTCCAAATGTCAGAAGCCAGACAGATCCTGGGGAAGGAGAGAAATACCTCTGGTTTATTTACAACCTCCTGGCCCTTTGAGTTTGCCACACCAATGAATGGATAGATGAAAGGAGGCAGATTATTCATCAGACTTTTTTTAATTTTTCCACTCCGTTTCTAAGAGAGCAGAGACAGATCATGTCACAATATTGGCAGGAACAAGAGTCACTTTGGAACCTTAAGGGTGGCCTACACAGAACGGTGGTCATTACCTTCACCTTCTTGAGGAAGAGTGTCTGAAGGAATCTTTTGCGTTTTAAAGCTTTCAAAAGAAAAGCTCTTGCATGGGAAGGGGAAATGGTGGAGACTCTGGGATCTGGATGGAGGAAACCCCTGAACATGTCTTACTTCACCTTGTTGGAAAGGTAGCCAGGCCGGAAAGCTGGGAAGGTTGATTAGTAGAGCTAAACTTCTTTGTTTTCTAACTGATGGTCTGAGAGTTTAGGGCAGGAGACCCGGCCTCTGACCAGGGGCAGGCTCCAGTGCCCCTGCTCCTGGTAGGTCCAGTCATCTGTAGGAAAGTTCCACTCACCACCTGACACGCGACCCAGCAGCCTTAACGGCCCATCCCCGGTAAGTGGCAGCCTTACCACTGACCTGGCTCAGCCTGAATCTGTGCTGAATGATGTTTACCTCGAAGTGCCTTTGTCAGATTGGCTGTTACCTCTTTCCTAAATCCAACACTTAGGGGCACATAGGGGGCAGGCAGCGTGAAACAGAAGGCCCATTTCAACAGAAATTGATGGTGTCCTGGGTCTGCAGCTGCCATGGGAGGACCCCTAGGACCAGATATTGTATTTAGAGGCAACTTGCCAAGGTCACTTCCGCCTCGGCTGCTACTTTGCTGTGCAGAAATGAATCCCACTTTCCTCCCGCTCTCTGCCCCAAGACCCAGGACAAGGAGAAAGAAAAAACTCTGTGGGAGGGCTGAAAAATCACCCACGCTCCTGCTCATTATTGATGGAGAGTGTGTTGGGAGGGAGGATTGAGCATTTGTACTCTCGAGAGAGAATGGTCGTGCCAAGTGCGTTATTTACCACACTGGGGACACCTTGTTACAGCAAGAACTAAGTTAATTAACGGATGAAGGGATTTGATTATGTTCATAGTTATTTTGCCCTGATTTAAAGACACTGTTAGGACACTCTGGTCCTTAACTTTAACCATTTCTGTTTCTGCAAGAAGTAACTTTTAGCAGCATGAACAGCTCTCAGCCTTGAACAACCTCAGAAAGCTTTCATCAGCTGCAAGCTGATTTGGTCTGAGCCACTCCCTAAGGAAACGGAAGGTCAGGCTCTGTAACAAGCTCACCACCGGCCTGCCCCGTATTATTGATGGTAGGAGTCTATGGTGAAAGCCAAGGTGGTGGCCACTTGGAAAGGGCATGCTGAGCAAGTCCCTCAAAGCCAGGGCCCAAAGTGCATCCTGTTTACAACCTGTGAGAACCCAGCAGAGAAGTGGGGGACAAGTCTTGCCTTTTTTTTGTTTCACTCTCAAAACATAACCCTTTGTAGGAACTCAATAAAGCAAAGACGAGCAAACAGAGAGCCAGGATGGAAGCAGCAAGTGTGGCTCTCCCTCAAGCACAGACTGTGGGGACCACTCAAGGCAGAGCAGCAGGAATGCTTTGTAAACAGCACATTGCAGGTTCAAGGAATAAAAGTCAGTCTCTGAATGCTGCAATTTTAAGTTCAGTAAAATATTTGATAGTCTCTTCTGGAAGCATCCATGGAGGATTTTCCTGCATGGAACTAGACCCAGTTTATACCACCCAAGTGCTGGGTCCCAGCCCTACTTCTCTAGCACGAGGACATGAGGGGTTAATTCCCTAAGAGGGGTGTCTTAGAGGAAGGCTCCACTGAGCATTACACTCTCAGGGGCACGTCAGGTTCACAAGTCACCTGTCCATACTACCTCAGGAATAAACAGAGTTGGAGTCATAGGCATGAGGTCCAGGCTGGGACAGTGATTAGCTGAGAGGCAAAAGGGAAATATTTTCTGGCAGCAGGAGGCTGGCCCAGGCCAGGGGTCCCAATGCCCAACTGCACTCACGTTTCAATTCATCTTTAAAGAGAAATACGTTGTTATATTTAGGCTTTAGGCAACATGGTTGAGTGGCCAAGAGGACATTTTACAAGCAGACTTGAGTTCAATTGTTTGCTTTGTTTCCTTCTAGCTCTGAACCTCAAAAAACCACCTAACTCTCCATGGAGCTGGGGATGCTAACAGTGCCATCCTTGTCAGAGAGTGCAGGAGCCACCGAGGAGGGAGCAGGCACCTGCCACGTGCTCGTTAATGATTTGCTCTCACAACTCCTTTCATTGTGCCCAGGTCTAACTCTTGAGTCCAAATCAGGAAAGTGGTGACAGGCTTAGGGATGTCCACAAGTGGTATCTCCTCTAACCTCATATATGTCAGTGAGGAAAGAGTTCTTTTCTTCAGTGTAGGCATACAAAGTGTAGTTATAATTGGGGTTCATGGAGTCAAGAGTCAACCCAGGCCTGTTTCTTGAAGAACAGCACAAGCGGGATCCGTGCAGACGTCATGGCCGTCGTGGAGGAGGCAGAGCCTGCCTCGACGAGCATTCTGGAAATAAAACAGTCAGTGGATGGAGACAGAACGTGGTATCCTAACCACAGGGGCATGTTAAGAGGCTTCAGCCTTGGTTGCAAGGGACAGGAGCTGTAGGCAGGAAACTCTTAGTTCTGACAAAGATGTTGCTTTTAATCTTTAAAGAGAAAATCTGAAAAGCTCAACCATCTTTTATTACATAATGCCTTTCGGATTTTGCCCAACTGAGTTGGAAAAATACTCAACTCAAAACCCTCAGAATACCTGAGCATGTCAAATGCTTATATTTTGCTAAAAACCAAGAGATGAAGGAAGGTTCAAAACCAGTGTTTGAAGGAAGTTTTATGAACTCAAGGCCTGCCAGGAGCAAGGCCCCAGCAAGGACTTCTCATATTGTGAGTCACATGGCCAGAGACTGCCCCTGGGAGTTTGGGAAGAAGGGAGACATGGTAAAAATTAACAGTTAAGTCTTATCTATTCCTTGCAAACTTCTCTCATGAAGCCCTCCACATGCCAAAAGGAGGAGATGTTTTCATTCCACGTCTGATAGAATGTTTTGATACGTGGAGGGCTACATCAGGAAATGCCAATCTCCTGACCTCAGACTCTGTAAGGAAAAATGCAAATTATCATATGCATTCACTTCATGTTTTAATAGAAGGAAGATCATTGCCAATTATATATATATATATATATATATATATATATGTAAATACTTTGTTAAATAAAGAGCAAAGCAGTATAGAAACGCATAGGAAATATGGTAATAATGGTTATAAAGATAAATGTTACACAGCTAAAGAAAAATCAGGAAACAAGCATTCAAGTTTAACAATAGGGGACTAGTCAGATAAACTGTGAGGTGTCTAGATGATAGAAGGCTAGAGAGCTGTTCAAAGCCATTTCACGAAGAACTTTTTAGGGTGAAAGAAAAGTTTATGATATAATGTCGTATGACTATCACACATCACATGCCTGCAGCGGAGCTAGAAGGCTGCCTGGACAGAGAGGGAGGCCGGGAGAGGGACCGGGAAGGAGGTGAAATTGCAGCAATATGTAAATGGGATTCACCCCCGAGTGCTTGTACCACGGACGGGTTTATATTCTCTTTTGTTTTTATTTCTTTAGCTCTACCCTGCCTTGTTCTAAAATCAATTTAAAGCTGTTTGCAAAATACATGCAAGATAAAATTAACTTTGGGAGAATGTAAACAGGTGAGGAATGAATATAAGAAAGATAAGATATAGTCAACAGGGCGGCTGGTATGTGCACTGCGTTCTAACAACCCTACATACTAGATAGAGACTGACCATCAATTCACCCCTGAGCTTTCCAGACACCAGACAGGGAGAGGCAGTAGAGGAAGTGACTGCCAAAAAGGAGCATTATCAGGAAAATAACAGTAATAAACAGCATCCTTCCATTTGAGAGAATGGGAAGGTGCCTTTGCCCCTGGTCTTTGTCTAGGAGGACACCGCGGAGCTGATGACTGGCACATTCGTTGGCCTCTATAACCCATCACGTGACCTGGTCACCCAGTAACCACTGTGTGAGCTGAGGGCAGAGTGCACAGTACAAGTATCATTAGCAAGAGCTGCCTGTATAGATGGTTGCCAATGCCTACTCTCTATGCCTAGTGACTGGCCTACACTTTCTTATCTAACCTCCATACTACCCTACAATGTATCATGACCGTCCCTTTTAGACCCAGGTGTACCTACAAAAGGCAGGACTAGAATTCTGACTCCGCACACCCAGTTATTTTACCACTATGCTCGGTTGCTTCCCAAGCCACAAAATTAAAAATACAAAAAGGAGTACTTCACCCTACAGTTCAACGGCACAATGCCAAAATGGAGTTCAGTGAAAGCAACTCTACAGGGGATCATTTCACTCTCTATACTTTTCCGTAGTTTCCCAGTTCTGGCCAATGATTATGTTCACGTTTAAACTCCCACCCTTTTGGAGTCCCGGCAGCACTCAAGTCCGTTTGGCTCACCTGATTTTAAATTGATCTAAGACTTCATGAGACTCCTCTTTCTCTCTACCTGATAGGGGACCTCCCTCAAGAGTCATAGAATCACCTGAGTAAGTGACTTCTAAGTGATTGCTTCACAAGTCAGCTGTTCATACTATGCCAGGAATAAACAGAGTTGAAGTCACAGGCATGAAGTCCAGGCTGGGACAGTGATTGGCTGGGAGGCAAAAGGGAACTATTTGCTGGCAGCAGGAGGCTGGGCCAGGCCAGGGGTCCCAATGCCCAAGTACACTCACAGCTTCAATTAATCTTTAAAGAGAAATATGTTGTTATATTTAGGCTTTAGGCAAGATGGTTGAGTGGCCAAGGGGACAGATTTTACAACTAGACTGAGTTTATATCTTCGCTTTGTTTCCTTCTAGCTCTGAACCTCAAAAACCACTTAACTCTCCATGGAGCTGGGGATGCTAAACTAACAGCGTGTCCTTGTCAGAGAGTGAAGAAGCCACCAGGATGGGAAGAGGCACATGCCAAGCGTAACATCTTTATCCCAAAGTTTCTATAGTTCAAATGTAAGACCAATCAATGAGCTAAGTGAATGTAAAACAATTCGGAACACACCTGGGTTCCTCAGCCTCCCTGTCTCATCTAAGCCTACCTACTTCTCCTTGAGCCTGTGTTTATGTTTGACCCAAAACACAGAGAAGAATATCAAGTCCCAGGAATGTTAAATGATATTAAACTGACTCAAACAACATTTACTACAACTAATAATGTTGATTGAAAATAAGTGCTCATATATTCATTTTTGGAGAATAAACAAGAATAGCCTTCACCCTTCAGTACCGTTTTACAAAGCACGTCAACAGCTATGAAACGCACAAAGCCCTTGACCAAGAAATTCCACGTGAGTCAATTATTCTAAGGACATAAGTATAAATGAGTGCAAAATCCAGTAAAGCTTGTATTTCCTGCAACATTGCTTATAATAGTACAAGACTGAGAGCTCAATGTTTAAAAATAAATTGTTCAAATAAATTGGAATCTACCTTTCCAGTGAAATAGCATGCATCCATGTAGAGGCTATTCTGGGTAGAACTATCTTTATTGACTTTAAAAATATTTTTGCTTTTGATATATTTAAAATGAGAAAAATGAGGTCATAAAACAAGCTGCGTAACAAATCATTTCTTAAGCGTTGTAATGTGTTTTAGACAAAACAAGGCAGATGTAAGGCTAAACTCTAAGTGTTAAAAATAATTATTTCTAGGACTAAAGCATCACCAGTAGCTTCAATTTCTACCTTTTGCATATCTGAATTTTGTAAATGTCTCTGTAGTAAACATGTATTACTTTGTGGGAAAAAGAAAAAGTAATTTGTGAACAAAGCAAATAACACACACAAAGCCTGAGTTTGGCATTCCTGTCTCTATGGGAGAAAAAGAGCCAAGGTTTGGATGACAAGGCTGCTAAGGCCAGCTTGGAATACTCCTCTGTATTGTCGGCAGCATTGCATTGTCATGAGCAGAGCTCAAGATTTAAATATCCTTCTCAGCAGGTGGGGGTTGAGGGAAGAAACCCATGTCAGGATGGAGCTGCCCACTTAGAGACACCAACCTCAGGATACCCATAAAAATAACACAGAGCTTTTTTCTCTCTAATACTTTCATGTTAAATTCCAAGCCACAGCTAAATAGGGAGATGGAAGCCAACTCAATCTTTTTAATGTTTGTAAGAATGTTTCCTTTCGCCCAAACCATCTCCATCTTCGATTTCAAAGGCACACACCTACTCCAATGTACCCAGCAGAGGTTTATTATAGCTTTCGTGCAAGCAGAAAGCACTTGGTAATCAAAGATAATTCTGCTACCACGCAAATAAACATAGTTTGGGCTTGTCTATCATGAAAAGGCCTCAAAGGAATAGGAGACATGATGGATATAATTTTAGCCCAAAACAGTTTTTAAAATATGTTCTGGCATGTTTAATAGAAGGAGCTAATGTACATCAGTACTTTCTTTCCCTGAAAGCTGCTTACAAATGGTACTGAGTAGAAAGGTGCATTCTGGCTTCATCTAAAACACGATCATCCAATAAAATGTTTTCATTTGGCCCCTTTCTTTTCCACAGTGTTGGTAAACTTTCATCTTTTCAAGTCACTAACACAAATGTGTTGGGTTTCTATGAGAAAACACAAATATGCCAATGTTCTGTTGTGTGGTTTTTACATGGTGTTGGGTGGAGGTTCTCTGTCCTTGTTTCAGCTACAGATTCAAAGCAAATTTTGAGTGTCCACCAAAACATCACGGATTCTGGATAGAATGCTCTGATGCCAAACTGCACTGGGGTTGTAAGGCGCCTTCCCTTTTTTCTGTTACTTATTTGGATGTGGTGCATGTTTCGTTACATACCTTGCTCTTTTTTTTTTTTTTTTTGACAATGGCTTTTCACAATCATCTTCCTTCTCTACTGGAATCATTTTGCTGGCTTTGAGTACCCAGAAAATGCCAACTCTCTTGCTCAGATGTCCACTCTGTGAAGCAGTCACTGCACTCTTGCCTTCCCCACCAAGGCCAACCAACCATCCACTAGTTATTTCCCGTACCTTACAGAGATTCTCAGTATTCCATGAGTCGCTCATAGCTGGATTAATTTGTTCACTGTACCTTGTCTCTACCACAAAGCAAGACTTTTAAATATCAGTGTCCTCTCTCTTTGATCCCAGCATTGACTTAGGACTTTTTTCAAGACCCAGTAGAGCTTGACCTGGACCAAAGTCTTTGTCAGGTCATCAGAGACGGTAAAGGAAAAGGAGAAAGAGAAGTGGGAAGGGAAGATGGAGAGAGACGGAAAGAAAGACGAGGGGGAAGAATGGGAGGAAATATGGAGAGGAATGCTCAGGAAGGTGACCCTTCTATCATCTTAAAATCTGATGTTTTTGTGGCCAAATTTTTTCTTGTATGAAATCTGGTATTTAATTGGCATTGGAAGTGTGATGAGCAAATAGGATGGTGAAACTAAAAAGTGAATGTTTTTAAGAGAAAATCTAGTGCTGGGGAATCCAGAGGCTGATATTGGGACTGCAAAATGTTCTTAAAAGTATGGTAATCAGAGTTTTTTTTAACAACCTGTGCTTTGAAAATTATAATCAAAGATCAAAATACTTTTCACATATCTTTGTTCACCATGCCTTCAGAATACGCTACATTTCTCTAAGCACGTTCCGTGGAATAGGTAGTATAGGAGAGAAAGAAAAAATGATTCTCAGGGCAGAAAAATTCAGGAAAAGTAGTGAAATAGCAAATTGGTTTTCTGAAGTACTACCCCAGTCTTTAAAATATCACCATGCATTTTGAATCTCCTAAGAGTATGTAGGATTTCCCAAATTTAAGGACCATGAAATCACTTTGTGAAGGGCATCCCCTGAGACGGGTGTTCCACGAAGCACATCTTAGAAAATGAAGTACCACAGCGTAGGGTGGGTGTAATTCCTCCTCTCTGATAAGAGAAATGAAGAGATATCCTCAAGAGTATGTAATAAGTAAGAGTGAAGATTCAAGTTAGGGATCAGAGATATGTGCTCACTATGACTCCTGATCACTTTGAATATAATGCAAATTGGATCATGTGGGCGCATATTTGGACATGAATCAAATTTCGTACTTTAATATTGGCTGTGTGGCCTTATTTATAGAGACTCATGTGTACAGGTGAGCCTAAAACTGCCCTAACATGATCAGCCTAACCTTCAGGCTGGGCTGCCCAGATGGAGAAATTTCCTGACCAGATGATGACATATGTCGTACACAATAATCTCCCTAAGATAAAAAAAATGGTTGGAAAGTACATTTTAAATAAATTTTAATAGAAATACATAATATATTATATTATTATATATTATTATATTAACAAAGAGTTCTGAAAGAAACTTACATTGGAATTTAAGTTCACTTCTTTTGCCCATCAGGATCACTGAACATGAAAATATCTGGTCACAGTTTTGTCCACTGGATAATAATTTTGTTAAAACAGAAGTTCGTGAAGGCATCACCTCCTTTTTAACTTATCTTTATCTTTTTAACCACCATCAGCTGCTTAATTTTATCTCCTGTGTTTTTTCCTTCTTGCTTTACGCAAGTCTACACTGGTCGGAAATTTTTGAGATTTTTTTCAACGTTCATGGAATAAAAACAGAGACGTAGTTCAGGTAGAGGACACAGAGGATGATTTCCTGGCCTCCCCACTTGCAGCTCAGTCTGTTAACTGGTCCCATCCCCTCTGGAATCTCATTCTAGGACCCCCAGAAAGATGTCCAAAGAGGATCTCATGCCGAAAAGGACCATGAAAATAGAAGGCATTTTAGCTTGGTGAAGACTGCTCTGATGTGGGGGGATATGCTTCTCATGACCTTTTTCTTTCAAAATAAACAAGCAAGCAAGCAAATGAGCACAAGAAAAAGGAAACTAGAATCAGGTAAACCATGAAAACAAAACGACAGAGAATGAAGCTCTTGCACGTATTTTGTCAACACGTAATTGGAGACAAAACGTCTTTGGAATCCTAACTTATAATTTCAGAGATGTCTGACAAGGAAAGACGGGAAATTCACAGACCAGCATCCGGAATCCCACTTCTGGAAAGGTCTGTCTAAAATGAAAACAAAGAAATCTTGTGAACTTGCCAGGGAGAGGCCTACGGCTCCATACGCATCTTTGGAAGAATACTAATGACAGAGAAAACATCATTAGAGATCATTTGCTAGTGTTTCTCAGAGGGTAAAGACTCACTACATTTTGGTTGCTATAATTCTTCAGTATTTGAGGAGTTACCATACCTGGTGTCAGGCTTTCCAACGGCCTTGAATGCTCCCCACTCATTATGACAGCAAAAAATACCTCCATAATTGAACAAAGCCCCTAGGGGAGTGATACTTTCTCCTTTTTGTCCCCTTTTAAGAACTACTGAAGCAGCGACATCCTCCCCAAAACCCATCCCAATTTTACAGATAGGACTAACTTAGACGAGAAAGAAAGTGATTCTGAGCAGTCTTTGAATGGGTTGGTGGTAGCCCTTGGGTAGAGTCCAAGCTTCACAACTTAATCCACTGCACACTGTCTTGGGTTTATTGAGAAAAGCTACAAAAGATTGTCACACCTCCTGTAATGCTGTGCTATCTATACTACATTGCATTGCATGCGGACCCTTTTAAAAAAATACTTCCAAAAATCTCTTTAACAGATAAACATCTGTAGGTCTATGTGGTTCACAGAGGATGAAGATCAAAAATTTGTTTCTGATGTTTAAAAACCATTTCAAAATGTCCAGACCAGAGAAAAAAGATAAAGCACAACATGATGTCCCAAATAAATTGTAATTTTTAAACATTGTAATATGTATTATTCAATGTCTGTTTCATCTAACCAGTCAGTCATTGCAACAATTTAACCTTGAAGTTTAAATCAACTTTGGCTTAGCTTTGGATGAATGAAGCTTTGTTCAGTTGTGACTGTTAGTTAGAATAGCCCAGCAAGTTTCTGAAGTGGACCCTGCTATACAGAGCAGAATAAAAGATACTGAAGATTTTCTATATAGGGAGTGTACTACTATTGGATTTACGAAGTTAGATGAGCTCTAGAGAAGGCACGTGGCTGGGGCAGAGACAATTGACTCACTGGTATGTTATTTTTTAAGGGTAACTTCAATGATACAAATTAATTTATTGAGAAATGTATTGGGGAAAAAATGTCAATCTCTAAAGCAAATCTCATCTCACAAGGGAATAAGAGAAATGACACTGTAGGTATCTGTCATTTAATCCAGCCCCTTCATTTTAGTACAGGGACATCGAGACTTAGACTAAAAAGTATAATTGTCTTTCCTCAAAAAATGATGCTATTTATCACATAGTTGGAATAATATTATACAATAATTAAGAAATTGTTCTTAAAGCAATCAGAAAATAAATAGTATCAGTCTTTTCTGAGAAACACTTAGTAGCCTAATTTTTTTTTCTTTATTTCCTTTGGATATTTTAAAATCACTGATGAAAACAGGTGGCATCATGTATCCAGTCTTTTCCTCCCAAATAAAAATGGAGCCGGGGAGAAATTTAAGTCTCTTCCAAAGGTAGAGACTAATAAAAATAGTTCTGCCTTTGGATCCAGTAGGATGTTTCATGCTATGTAAAGAAAATTACAGGTTTAGAAATCTCCACTAGCAGCACAGTAACTGGCTGTGGAATACTGAGTCCCCTCCCAAAGTCACTGATTTGTTGGTCACTTGTTGACCAGTTGGTTCACAGCCTACCTAGCGTTTTGAGGTAATAATGTTGCATCTCTACCTCCAATAAATTTGAAAATACATTTTAAGAATTTTTGCTTCCAAGAAAAAGGGAGATGTTTGAGACGTACCAAATATCCACCAAGAGCTTTCAGAAAAGTCAGACAAATTAAACAAACAAGTATCCCAAAGAATCAGAGAGAAGCGATGAGGGAGGAGGACTGTAACTCGGGGGAAGGAAGCCCCTTGCAGGACAGCACTGAGCACCTCCGGCTGTGTCTAGACAAGGCGCAGAGCCTGGGTAGGAGCTGAAGGCAGAGCTGGGCAGGGCTGGAGGACGGCCTCAGTTACAAGGCAAAACCCTGCAGATCTAATCTCAGTGCAAAGGGCTGCAGGGACAAAACTGGACATTCGCCTGGTCGCAAGGAGTCGATTTTTACCATCTGAACATATACTGAATTTCAAACGTGCACAGGGCAGGAGATTAAAAAATTAAGTCAAGTTTTCAGAATGAAATTCCCTGCAGGGTCTTAGAGGCTGAGGGAACAGACTCAGTGGGGAACAAGAGCTGGGAGAACCACGGATGAGAGCTGGGAGTTCTTGAGGCATGATGGCTTTCCCTAAGGCCTACAACCGCTTATTCCAGGAGTCATTTCCCCATCTTGAAAGAGCGAAAGGCTGAGAATCCTAGCCTAGCCCTTAGCAAAAAGCTGCCACTAGGATACAAAGAAGCCAGCGGAGGCTTCAAACCTGCTGAATTCCCTACCTCCCCTTTCCCAGGCCCTGCCAATGCCACTTCCACTCTCTGATTCTGTGACTTTGACTATTTTCAGTTTTTCATAGGCATGGAATCACACAGTGACCCGCCAATCTCACAGGGAACAATGTTCTCCAGGTTCACGCGTCGTCACAGACGACAGACATCACCTCCCTTTTTTAAGGCCAAGTAACATCCCTGGGCCGGTTTTCCACATTTCTTTATCCGTTTATCCACTGATGAACGTTTTCTAGGTACCTGCTTTACAAGAATGTGTCTATACTTTAAAATACTGTATCATGTACTTAAAAATTTAAGACGATAAGTCTCACGTTAAGTGTTCTTACCACAATAAAAAAAGAAAATGAAAAAAAGTAAACCTCTTGAAACAATGCCTAGCTTCCAGTAAGCACTAAAAGATATAACTATTATAATCCCCCCTCAAAATAAACACATTATCAAAGATTTGCATGGTTATTTGGGGAAAGGGGAGATTGACAACCGGACGGACTTGAAGGACCTAAGCCCTGGAAGCTGGTCTTTGAAGAAGCTGGCCTCCTAAGAAGGTAAGTAAATGAACATTGGCCAAAAGGGCAGAGTAGAAATGCTCAGTCTGCCAGCGTGAGGGGACCCAACGCCTACCAACGATTTCCAACTGGAAATCCTGATGGGTGTCACCCCAGCACCAGGGGCAAACTAGCACCAGGAGGAAGATTAAGTCCTCAAAACAGTGCCATCCAGCCTTCAGCCAGTCCGGTCAGGTGAAAGGGCCAGTATTTCATGAAATAGAACATCATTTGGAGAGTCTGGCAATTGTAGGTACAATATGTGGCACGTAACCAAAATTAATGGGCATATGAACATGCAGTGCTGTGTGGCAAAACACTGAAAGACCAGCCTAACAGAGGCAGCGTTCGAGAATGAACAGAGAGCAGATAAAGACTTTCCAGTAACGAAAATGCACACGATGATGAAGAAGGGAAAATGGCGGAGAAAACAGAAAGACGGAGAACTTTCACAGGCACTTTAAAACCGACAAGAATAATTTTAATGGACAATAAGTTAATAAAAATATAATAAACCAAATTAAAAACTCAAATAATAGACTTAACAACAGATTGGATATTGTAAAAGATAGGATTTGTGAACTGGGAGACTGGTTAACAGAAAATATGTAAATTATAGTTTAATATAATTTAAAGAGGAAAAAATGGGGGGAAAAGTAGCAGTGCAGTATTCAGAGTGGCCACAAAGCTCGCGTGCAGTATGAATACTTGTTGCGCCCGAGCTTTAAGGCCACCCTGTATAACGGACTTGCAGACTTCCAGTCTGTCCATGACAGGATTATGTAAGTAGAAAATCTAAAAAAAAATATCTATCATCAATTAGAATTAACCGATTTAGCAAAGTTATTAGGTATGAAGTTTTAGTTTAAAAAATCAATTGTTTTTCCATATGTTAATAATAAATCAGGCTTGGCGCCTGTGGCTCAATCGGCTAAGGCGCCAGCCACGTACACCTAAGGTGGCT
>CAUYQV010135902.1:0-24483 GCA_963574575.1 Galagoides demidoff
AGCTGGGACCACAGGCGCCCGCCACAATGCCCGGCCATTTTTTGGTTGCAGCCATCATTGTTGTTTGGCGGGCCAGGCTGGGGATTTGAACCCGCCACCTTAGGTGTACGTGGCTGGCGCCTTAGCCGATTGAGCCACAGGCGCCGAGCCAGTAGAGTCCCTTTTAAGGTTTGATTTAATTAACTCAGATTTTTTTTTTTTTTTTTTTTACTTTTGGGAACATTCTTCTGGAATCTTCACCTAAATCTTTTATCAAAATATGGCCAGATACAGTGGCTTACACCTGTAATCCCAGCATTTTGGAAGGCTCAGGCAGGAGCATTGCTTGAGGCCAGGAGTTCAAGGCCTTGTCTTTGCAAAAATTAAAAATTGAGGGTGGCGCCTGTGGCTCAAAGGAGTACAGTGCCAGTCCCATATGCTGGAGGTGGCAAGTTCAAACCCAGCCCTGGCCAAAAACTGCATAAATAAATAAATAAATAAATAAAAAATTGACTTGGCATGGTGGCACATGCCTGTAGTCCCATCTACTCAGGAGGCTGAGGCAAGAGCACTTGACAGGAGTTTAAGGTTGCAGTGAGCTCTGACTGTGCTACTGCACTCCAGCCTGAATGACAGAGCAAGACTCTGTCAGACAAGCAAACAAACAAAAATATTCCCAGGTCCTTGAGACCATTGAAAAGTGTCTTTATCTGTGACTAGAGATTCCAAAATATCACTTGGAAAATCATAACTTTTGTGAAGAGCAGGATGTGATTTTTTTTTCTCTTTTTACTTTGCCTGCTAGCTGCTGTGATCGGAACCAGGCTGCATGCTGCTGTGGCAATTGCTTGTGTTGTAATGGCCTTTTACGTCCTGTTCATAAAATGAATTCCAAAGGATCCAACTCATCAACTGCCAACCAAGGGGACAGGGATGAAGAACCTGTTGGAGGCCTGGACCCAGTGTAGGAGAGTTCAGCTAAAATCATCAGTCTCCAGGATGACACCACAGTATCTGCCTCTGCCACATCTGAGGAAAACTCCTTATAGTCATGAACATTATATATGCTTCAGAGGACTCTGTAAAGCCAACTTCCTTTGATCTGTGTGTAAATCAGTCCTTGGCAGAATGCATACAATGTCCAGATAAATTACACTCCTCAGTGGTTAACATTACATACCTTCTGCTTAAAAACCTGTCACCTGTTTTGTTCTTCAGCCCCTCAGTAGGGTTTCAAAATGAGGCTCATTAGGAAGGAAATAGGCTGTGTTTAGACCTCTTGGGAAGAAAGATAATTTTCAAGGCTTGACTTTTTTTACTATTTGATTTGGATCTGGCAAATTGGGGAAGGGGTGCTAGGTGGAAAATAGGAGTTATGCAATGCCAAGAAATTGTTTGGCTTTGGAAATCTATCTTTGATATACCCATCTGGGAGCATAAGCAACAGACACGGTCCTGTTGCAAAAAGAGAACAGATGATGTAGCTGTGCTATATGCTGGTAGTTCAAGAGTTTTGCCAAGAAAATCTGGGCCTACATAAAATTTGCAATTATTTGTCTGTGATGAGACCAGAAAGCAGTGGCTTAGACAAAAAATTTGTTATCAGTACCCCCCAAAGGAGATATCATTCAATCAAATGACATATGAAAATGAATCAACTCTTACTACATGTATTTGCTAAAGGCTTTTTATATTTTCTAAATTAATTAGTGCTAAATACTGTTGCTCAGTGAAATGCCACTAATAGGGGAGAAAGAAACTATTGAAAAAAATAATTGTTTAATATATTTAGAGTTAGAGAAGAAGAAATAAATCTAGTATGTTTATTGATATACTAGTGAATTCATCTAGTATAAGAATTTATTATAATGTCAAATGGAAGTTTTGTCATGTTATAAAAGATACAGACTTTGGGGGTTTAAGTCTGGGTTGTTATGGCAATTTTTAGTTGAATGCTTGTTTTTCTTGGCCAACTCTTAATTTTTTTCATATTGCAGTACTTTTTAGTTGTCTCTGAAAATTCTATGATATTTATAGTAAGAACATGAGAAATTCAAATGAGAAAAGTAGTTGATATTCATTAGCATGTTTGGACTGTACAGAAGATCCATGAATAAAATGAGGGTGTTTCCTGAAGTAAAGGAAAACAGGTTTGCCAGTGAGATTAAAGGTCTTTGCCATGGAGTATAGTAACTGCTGAGCAAATCATTTTAGGTGACTTAACATTCAAGGGGAAGATTTCTCCATTCCATTTTTCTTATTCTGCAAAAGGATCAGCTATTAGGTTTATGAAATCTAGAACTTCTCTATTTAAAAAAAAGGTTAACTCTAAAATTAAATTGTTATAAGCAAGCATAAGCATAGGTCAGTTTTCCAGTTGAACTGTCCATTATAGTAAAACTTAACTGCTGACAAGTTAGCTGTGGTTGATTCCTGTGTTGCAATAAATTGTTCTTTGTCTGCTTACTCCAAAAAAATAAAAGCTACTAGACGTTTAGATTTTGAAATATGCAGTCCAGTGTTTGGAGGGTTTCTGGAAGTATAGAAAGTCATCAAGTGAACACTACATGTCTAATCATCTCAGAGTTGTGGCTGTTACCTCTTCTGGAATTGGTCCACAGGGTAAATTTCAATGATTTCATCTATTTTCCATTGTCATTTCTGAGGACTTATGAGAGAAAGGAAGTCTAATGGAACAAGAAGAGTTACACCTTGTGTATGTGAGTTTGGGACCTGTTGGCCACAGGGAATGTCACTCCCTGGAACTAGGTTCGCATGTTTTGCACTTATTTTGTAGCTTTAATGACTTTTGCTTTCTAATAGGGTTAATGTCTCTAAGCTTGGTGCTTAGAGTTGCTTCATATTTTAAAGTAGTTTCATTCCATAGTTGTAGTTCAAACCAATTTTTACAGCCTCCTGGGCCAAGTTTTTCTTGACCTAAACTTTGGAGTTGTTATATTTTGAGATGTTTTCGTACCAGAATGTACCAAAAAGTTCACAAGGTGAAGGTAATTCACAGCAGGAAACCAATACACAGCTTATTTCATTTCTTGACTTTACGTAAGCAGATAAGCAGAAACTTGTTTAACTCATTACTTTGGTTGATGTGTCATACATTTTTAAATAAAAATTATAGGAAGTTATTCCTCTGGGGGACTTTTTTAGGGGTGGAAGAATGGGGATAGCAGTATTGCCTCAAATTCAAACTGGCATCACCAGAAACCCTGTTTGCCAGGGTAGAATGACGTCAGCTCCTTTTTATAGATGAAATACAATTTTTTATTCACCATTGTATGCACAAATCCTTGAAAATAAACTTTCCTTCCCTAGAGTCTCTGTCTATTTTATTTGTCACGTGTTGAATTTATTAAAATTTGTTTACCGGGCACAGTGGCTGACGCCTGTAATCCCAGCACTCTGGAAGGTTGAGGTGGATGGATCACCTGAGCTAACTAGTTCCAAACCAGCCTGAGCTAGACCAAAACTCAGTCTCTAAAAAACAGCCTGGCATTGTGACGGTGCCTGTAGTCTCAACTATTCAGGAGGTTGAGGCAAGAGAATCGCTTGAGCCCAAGAGTCTGTCTAAAGAAATTTGTTCAGTAATCCCCTGGGTTCTGCCCATAGTGTACTTTTTAGCTTACATTAGTGAGTACCATTATTCCTATTTTTATATACTATATGAATGATTAGGTTTTGAGGTGTAATAAATAAGGTAGTTATGGCTGGGCGCCTATAGCATACTGCTTACTGGCACCGGCAACATGCACTGAGGGTGGTTGGTTTGAACCCAGCCCCAGCCAGCTAAACAACAATGACAACTGCAACAAAAAAATAGCTGAGCGTTATGGTGGGAGCCTGTAGTCCCAGCTACTTGGGAGACTGAGGCAAGAGAATCCCTGAAAGCCCAGGAGTTTGAAGTTGCTGTGAGCTGTGATGCCATAGTACTCTACAGAGGGTGACAAAGTGAGACTCTGTCTCAATTAAATAAATAAATACTTTATTCCTCCCTTACCCTTCTGTAAAATGATGGTTGCCCTCTCCCTTGGGAGGACCAGAGATTGCTGTTTCCACGAGAAAGAAGTAATTCACCTATAAATCTCCTGAATTTGAGTCATCTCATATCCAGAAATGAGTTCAATTTAAAACCAACGGTGGGTTAATTTAATTAAGACCAACAAAAATGAAGTCAAGATCAAAGAAAAACTATGGCTTGTGTCTGTAAGCCTACCACTATAGGAAGCGAGGGGGCAGGATCGATTAGAGGTCAATAGTTAAGCCAGAGCAAGAGCAAGACTCGGTCTTTACCAAAAATAGAAAAAAATAGGCGGACCTGATAGCCTCTACCTGTTCTAGCTACTCAGGAGGCTGAGGCAGGATGATTGGTTGAGCCCAGGAATTTGAGGTTGCAAGTGAGTCGTGGTGACGCCACTGCATTCTAGCCAGGCCATCAGAATGAGACCCTGTCTCCAAAAAAAGTCAAAAACTATTGATACAGGTATAAATATGTTGCTTAAACAAAAATCAAAAAACAACTACGATTCTGTATTGTAGAAATTAGACCAGCCTTGCCCTGGGATCTGGGTTCCCCTCCGAGCCTCGCGAGGGCAGCAACATTGCCCGCCAGCGCTCGGTGGTTCCTCCCAGAATCCTCCCGGGCGCAAGAGGGGGCGGAGGATTTAAAAGAGGCTGTGTACTTCCGGCGCTTATGGGAGGGAGAGCAGCCAGGGGTGAGGTGGTGTGTGTGGGGGGGGGTGGTGGTGGTGCTGCGGTGTCGCGTGGAAAGCGCGTGTGGGGCGAGTGTGAGTGTGCGCGCGTGGGGCGTGCTAGGTGAGTGTGTGCGCCCGCCCTGTGCCTCTTCCTACACCTACACTTTGATCTTATTTGATCGGGTTATGGCCCCAGCCCCGCCGGGCAGACCCGAAATGAAAA
Organism: Galagoides demidoff; assembly: GCA_963574575.1. NCBI lineage: Eukaryota > Metazoa > Chordata > Mammalia > Primates > Galagidae > Galagoides > Galagoides demidoff. Next base: position 4,909 of record CAUYQV010135902.1, read on the forward strand.
GCTCTCCTCCTGCGAAGCCTCCTTTTCGGGGCGCTGTGCAGCGAGGCCCTTTCGGCGGCGGCAACGCCGCGGTCTCCGAGGTCCCAGAGTCGGTCCTGCGGGGCCCGGCGCTCAGAAGTGATGAATTGATCAGATAGACGAGGCCGGGATCGTCCCGGGCCACTGATTATCGAGGCGATTCTGATCTGAGCCCGGCCCCGGAACACGGCCGCCGCGCGTTGGGCCAGCGCGATAACGGTCTGCGACTGCTGGGAGCTAATGAGCCGTCACCCCGCCCCCGGGAGCGGGACCTGGAAGGAGGCTGGAGGCCTGCCTTGTTCGCCGCTGCAGTTTTTCTTCCCTGGTTCTCTCTCTTTTTCTTTTTTTATTCTTTAGGCTGGGCTTGACTTACGACTTGTCGTATGGTGTCAAGGCTGGGGTCCCTTGGGCTAAAGCCTATACAGCCTCCTAAGGGATACATATACACACGTGTGTGTGTCTATACAGGGTGACTTTAAAGTTCGTGTGCATTAAACTGCATTAGATTGCACGCAAACTTTATGGTCACTCGGTATATGTAAATGTGTCTATTAGGAAAACGTGGAGTTTTCCTTAGGTGAAGAAGAAGCCACCATCATTCTTTCGGGGGAGTAGCCTCCATTGGTGGCTGCAGTGTGAGGAGACACTGGAGAAGAGGGAGTGGGCTGGAAAACGTGAGAGCTTGTGGAGAGTGCAGATTCTGGGACGCACCAAGAGTTAATGAATTAGAATTAGAGATGTCTAGGAATATGTTATTTTAAAAGCTACTATCTTAAGCCACGTGAGGTTTTCTTTGCCTTTATTTTTTATTTTATTTTGAGACAGAGTCTCATTATGTCGCCCCCAGTAGAGTGCTGTGGCGTCACAGCTTACAGTAACCTCCAGCTCTTGGGCTTAACCAATTCTCTTGCCTCATCCTCCCAAGTAGCTTGGAGTACAGGTGCCCGCCACAACGCCCACCTCATTTTTCCTATTTTAGTAGAAACAGGGTCTCATCGTTGCTCAGATTGTTCTCGAACTGCTGAGCTCAAGAGATATGCTCACCTCGGTCTCCTAGAGTGCTAGATAGGATTATGGGCTTGAGCCCACCGCGCCCGCCTCACATGAGTTGATTATCAAGGGAGTCACCCCTCTGCCACTTACAGCCATTCTAAATGAGAACTGGAATTTCATATTGCCATTTGACAGCGGATGCTATCAGAAAGATAGAAGAATCCCAGTGGAAAGTGACTGACAGTTTGGTTTCAGAACCTCAGTATCTGGGTGGCACCTGTGGCTCAAAGGAGTGGGGGTGCTGGCCCCATATACTCGAGGTGGTAGGTTCAAATCTGGCTCCAGCCGAAAACTGCAAAAAACAAAACAAAAAAACCCTGAGTATCTGAGCTTGGAGTCTGTAGCTCAGCGGTTAGGGTGCTGGCCACATACACAGAGGCTGCTGGTTTCGAACCTGGCCAGGGCCTGCTAAACAACAATGACAACTACAAGAAAAAAATAGCCAGATGTTGTGGTGGGCGCCTGTAGCCCCAGCTACTTGGGAGGCTGAGGCAAGAGGATCTCTTGAGCCCAAGAGTTGAGGTTGCTGTGAGCTATGATGACGCCATGGCACTCTATCCAGGGTGACAAAGTGAGACTCTTAAAAAAAGAAAAGAGAATGGGCTATGTCTATTCTTGTTTCCTCAACACTTAGCTAAATGCTTACTAAATAATGAATGGATGGCTTGGTATGCTTGAAGTGACTTGCATTTACAAAATGTGAATACCTGTGTTCTGCCAAGAACTACTGCCCTGTCCTAAATCTTTTGTCTTTTAAGATAAAATAACTTTCCAAGTTGCAAATATACTTAACAGATTAGTTTCTAGAAGTTGGGAACTTTCCCTCCCATGTTTTAAGAGTAAAGCAGCAACTCATAGTCCATGCATAAGAGACACTTCACACTTTATCTTGCACAAATCTATTTAATGGACGTAAGCGGCAAGATGTTCTACTATAATTAGTCCAGGGGCCTGTCTACCTTAAGTGGAGAAGAAGCCACCGTCATTCTTTCGGGAGTAGCCTCCATTGGTGGCTGCAGTGTGAGGGGACACTGTGGAGAAAGAAGAGGGAGTGGGCTGTAAATTTCAGACCTGTTGCCTTTTCTGGGAGCCTTTAGTAACTCATACGTTTGTGGATACTATGGGTTCATATGTCAGTTTCCCCAGTTTCCACCTTGGGAAAACTGGCATATGGGGGCGTGAGGGGAAGTTATTATAGCTCTTTCACGCCCAGGTTTCTGCCCTGTGCCTGCCCTTGCTGTAAATGTTTGTCCCCTAAAATCTAAGGCTGCACTAAGAGGTCCTGAATATTTGAATTTCTTCTTTAGCTCTATAGTCAACATGTCCCTGGTATTAGTATGATATGTACCCAACTTAATTAGTGTTTTCCAAGATCCTTAGTAACCCCTGGTCTTCCCTGTTAGCCAGTCACCTCAAATCCCTAATTCCTGGGCCCATTTAGGGAGATTGCACCACCCCATCTACCCACCCAGTCTTCTAACCCTTACCTATGGATCCCTGGATGCTGTGGATGGACTCCTTCTTAGGATTGATCCACTGTCTGATGATGGCCTGGGAAGTGATGGGCATTGGAGAGGGAGAAGGTAAAAATTTCCCAGAGAATTGGATCTTGTGTCTAGAAGGTGGTGTGGGCAAGAAGAGAAGACAGTGAAATCAGAGAGAAAGATGAGGGAAAGGCAGTGGTATACAGCCTCAAAAATAAAGTAGGTAGGCCGGGTGTGGTAGCTCACACCTGTAATTCTAGCACTCTAGGAGGCTGAGGCAGGAGGATTGCCTGAGCTCAGTTCAAAACCAGCCAGAGCAAGACTGAAACCCATCTACAAAAAATAGAGAAATTAGCTGGATGGGGTGGCTAGCATCTATTGTCCCAGCTACTCAGAAGCTCTGGAGGCTGAGGCAGGAGGATCGCTATAGCCTAGGAGTTTGAGGTTGATGATACCACTGTAATCTACACTCTAGCCAGGGCAACAAAGTGAGACTCTATGCCTCAAAAAAAAAAAAAAAAAAAAAAACCCTCAGCCAAATAGGCCCTTTTCACCTTCTATGTAGTTAACCGAATATTTTGTTTGTTTATGCAGATGAACACAATCTTGAGGGAGTTTTGTTCATTTTGGACAATAAAAATACAGATATTACAGATAATAGATATAAAAATACAGACATTTGTATACATGCAAGTACCTGTTCGTTATTTCCCAGATAACATTTTACCTTATACGATCAAATGCCAGTATCCTTAGGGTGCAGAGGTCTCTACCACTTACCTATCGGTATTCTGGATCGTCTTCTGGTGTAGCAGTATCTCATTTTTGTTCTTGAACATCCCAGTGTGGTGGTTGTACAAGGCTCCTAATCGGAAATCCAGGTCATCCTTCGGTATCTACAGACGTCAATCCCCCAAGGTTAGTTGGCCACCTATGTCCCTTTTCTAGAGAGTTCTTTTGGACTCTCAGCAGTACAGTGAAGGCCCTCTTGGGCCTGAAATCCACCAAGTCCTTACACACTAAATTGTACATGATGACTTAAATCTTGTCATTATGGAATTGTTTACCTTACGGGTAGACCAAAGGAGTATTGAGCTCTCACTGACTTGGACTCAGTCTACTTTACCTCTTTTATATTTATATTCAGCTCTTTTTTTCATCAGAAGAATGAGGAAGCTGGTAAAATGATTTGCTCCAGTTAATTGCCCAGAGTAAAACTCAAGACTTCTCACTTTCGAGTGGCCAAATAAATTGGCTTTTGGCTTTGGATTTGGTAGGATCCTTGGTTGAGAACAAAAGGAAAGATGCTGAAGCAGTCAGGGACAGGCTGATTTCAAAAAGAATATTAATGATTCCTAAGTGGAGGGAAAGAGAAATAGCTTTTCAATGCTCGGTACCTGGGAATCAAAAAAATAGGTATCCCGCCTCATGGAAGTAATTGTGGGAGTAGAGCTGAGCCGACTCCAGGGTTCCTCTTGCTGAGCCAGGTGAGGTGGGTTCTTGTATGGCAATTTCTGCAAAAGAGAAACCATATCCAGGATGACTTGGTTACAGGATTGCTGATGTCACTTCAGTGATATCCCCTTATTCCATCCTGTATTATTTGAGTCTCAGAAGGACCTCTGCAAAGACTAGAATGAAATGGGATGAGACTTCCCCAGGCTTTTGATGTAAGTTTTCTTACTGTGAAACTACAGAAATGGGCCAGGAGGCTTGGCGCCTGTAGCTCAGCGGCTAGGGTGCCAGTCACATACACAGGAGTTGGCTAGTTCGAACCCAGCCCAGGCCTGCCAAACAACAATGACAACTACAACAGAAAATAGCCAGGCATTGTGGCAGGTACCTATAGTTCCAGCTACTTGGGAGGCTGCGGCAAGAGAATTGCTTAAGCCCAAGAGTTTGAGGTTGCTGTGAGCTTGTGATGCCACAGTGCTTTACAGAGGGCGACAAAAAAAAAAAAAAGGCCAGGAATACATGAGAAGGATGGAGTGGAACAAGGGGGAGGTGAAGGTTGGGCAGCAGATAGGAAAGATGAGGTTCTCAGGTTTTGATGTCCTGACTTAGAAGAAAAAGTGAGAGTGGGCAGGTGCAGTGGTTCATGCCTATAATCCTAGCACGCTGTGGGGGCTGATGTGGGAAGATCCCTGAAGCTCAGGAGTTCAAGACCAGCCTGAGCAAAGCAAGATCCCTGTCTTTACTAAAAATGGAAAAATTTTTAGCCTGGGCGAGGTGGCTCTCACGCCTGTAATCCCAGCACTTGGGAGGCCAAGGCGGGTGGATGGCTTGAGCTCAGGAGTTCAAGACCAGTCTGAGCAACAATGAGACTCTATCTCTAAAAACTAGCCGGGAGTTGTGGCAGGTGCCTGTAGTCCCAGCTACTTGTGAGGCTGAGGGAAGAGAATTGCTTAAGTCCAAGAGTTTGAGGTTGCTGTGAGCTGTGATGCCACAGTACTCTACCGAGGGTGACAAAATAAAACTCTTGTCTCAAATAAAAAAAATTGCCAGGCATGGTAGCACACGCTTGTAGTCTCAGCTTCTCAGGCAGGCTGAGGCAAGAAGATTGCTTGAACCCAGGAGTTTGAGGTTGCTGAGAGCTAGGCTGAGGCTATGGGACAATTGTATGGCCCAATACAACTGAGTAGGGGACCCCGGAGGGGGGGACAATCAGAAACAAAATCAGCAGAGTCTAAGCAGGTCATTGATGGACCACAGGAAGGTCAGAAAAAGTCCATTCGTCATTCACTCCTCCAAATAAGACCCTGTAAGCATGAATGTGAAAAGCTCTATGACTGATTTCTTCATTACATGTAAAACCTCATATTGTTCACCACTGTCCCCAGTACCTAGCCCAGTGACCTAAAACATGGTATTCAAAAATGATACATATTGAGTCCATGACTGAATTCCAGTGAGTGCAACTATAGTCTATTAGAAATCTCATTCAACCTATCCGATACTGTAACCCTCCTTCTGTACAATATGGCAAGTGCTGTATGAGTCAGCCCAATTAAAACTTAATTGAGGTCAGGTACCACTGTGGCTCACACCTGTGATCCCAGCACTTTGAGAAGACAAGGCAGAAAGATCACTTGAGGCCAGGAGTTCAAGACCACCTTGGACAACATAGGAAAAATCCACCTCGACAAAAATAGAAAACAAATTAGCCAGGCATGGTGGCATACATGTGTAGTCTCAGCTACTATGGAGACTAAGGGAGGAGGATCTCTTGAGCCCAAGAATTTGAGGTTGCAGGAGCTGAAATAATACTACTACATTCAAGTTCTGACAACAGAGCGAGACTGTCTCAAAAAAAAAAAAAGAAAAAGCCCTTTAAATTAACAGTATGTATCAGGTACCATGCTACCACCAGAGAGATGAAATATGAAAGAAAACTACAAATACATATAATGCAAGTATAGGTTCAGCTATCCTTCGATATAGCTACTTAAGGCTCATGTCTATCAGCAGAAGAATGAGATTATCTTTCACTGAGAAAGTCAAGATTGTCAAGCACAAAAGCCATGTTCACATCCACTTTGCTTCTAGCTCAAGGAAAAGGATGTCCCTGAACTGAGCCACTCCTTGTGCTTCTGAGACCTGCACTGTCCCCTTTTTTATGAATTACCAACCACCCCATCACCTTTCCTATACAACCAGAGTTACTCAAGAACCAATATTTCCTATCTCCACTTCCTTTTCCCATCCCCTCTTCAGTTCATTACAGTCTGGCCTTTGCCTCAGCACCCACTGACATTGCTCTTGCTAATAACCACCAACCTCTGAGACCAGGACAGCTGGATCCTTTCTAGACCTGACTTGATTTGATCTCTGTGGTTTCTAGCACCACACCCTGATTCCTCAAATGCTTTCTCCAGTCTCTATGAGCCCAGCTCCTCCTGGTTTTCCTCCTGCCTCTGGCTCTTGTCTGCTGCCTCCTGGGCTCTGCTTGCTCTCTGCCCCTGAGTATTCTCCAAAGGCCTGCTTTTCTTACTCTCACACTTGCTGGATGAGCTGATTCCTTCCCCTGGCTTCAGCTACCAAGGCTCAGACATGCCTCTTCAACCTAGAACTCTCAACCCTATTGCCTACTACTAATCTTCACTTAAGTGTTCCTCAGGCACCACAAAAACATCTACATAATTGATCTCAACACCTTTCTCCCCAAACCTTCATCCCTGGAAGCACCTCAGTGAATGATATCAACTAAGCTCTCCGAAACCTAAGAGTCATTTTAGACTTGTCCCTCTCTTGGGCCCATATCCAGTCAGCCAGTGAGTCCTATCAGCCTGGCCCTTTGCATCTTTCTCACATCTGCACCTTCTTGCCATCCCCTGTGTCACTGCTATAGACCCGTTATTCTTCTTTCTGGACGTCACTGCACCTGCCTCTTTGCTGATCCCTCATCTCCTGCTCATCCTGTCTAGTCCACTCCCCCTCGTGCTTTCTATGTAAACACTCATCTAATTGTGTCACTTCAATGCATAAAATCCCCCATGATTCCCCACATCCTCAGGATGAACTCCAAGCTAACTAGCATGCTATACACAACACTCCCGGCCCACCAAGGGCACTTCTCCAGCCCCTGTCACTTCACATCTCCATTTCACACCTACACTTCAGCACTTCTGGACTATTTATAGTTCCCCCAACAGGCCACTCTCCCTCTCCTTAAATGCTGCTTCCTTTGCTCTGGCTCCTTTTTCTTTTTTCGAAACTCACATTCTACCCTCTCCCTCACCTGGCTCAACTAGTTCATATTCTGATGTCAAAACCCACCCTCTCTGGGAAACTTTAAGTTCCTGGTTCTGCGGGCACCCTACTTATGTCACAACACATGTGCTTTTGTGCAAACATTTTTGCTGTTGTTGCTGTTGGTCCATGTTTTCTACTAGAGTTCCTTGAGAGCAGGGGCTATACATAATTTATGCATATAGCCTCAATGTTTTGCAGAGTGTCTGGTAGACAGTAAATAATAAACATTAAATAAATGAAAAGAAGCTCTTTGATATTGTTATTAAGCCACAATTACAATTTATTTCACTTTATTTTGCACCATTTTAAATATCCTGCATGCTTCTTCCAGAAGGAAGATCATCTGAATTTCTAAATCCCTGACCACATCATGTTAAACACACATATACAAACACGGCATTAGTGTTTGTGCGGCATTAGTCACAAGACTGACACGTGTGAAGACAGATGTATAAAGCCTGATCTGGTGGCTTTCAGAGGGTCCTCTCCCACTCCGTATGTCTGCGTCTCTTCGGAGAACAGTTTTTTCTAAACAGGGAAAAGTAGCTAGATTGAACTGTGCCTTTCCATGGCTTCTGCCAGTCATTGCTTTGGGCTGTTAGAGTCTCTTGTTCCTCTGGACTAGCGCTCTACTTTCCTCTGCTTAGAAGCGCCTCTGAAATGTTAGCAGACCTGAATATGGGGACAGGCAGGCAGTCCCCGACTCACCAGAGTCCTTTATCTTACCCATCTCTGCCCGTCACACCAACAGAAAGCAGACTGCCGGAGACCCTACAGGGAATCTGCGCAAGAAACCACAAGTACCTGGCAAGTCCGCAGTTCTCCCAAGTAGGAATCATCGTTATCTAGCATAGGGTGCTGGAAAGGGTCCCGGGTGGGAGGCATGGTTAATGGTCAAGTAGACCTTCTTATGAGGGATGCGAGTCAGTGCAACCACAGCACAACCTCGCGGCAGAGGATCCTGGGTCCCAATTGTTAGGAACGTCCAGTTGCGGTTGCCTGGCAACTGCCCCGCCGTCTATGACCCAGATGAATTCCCTTCATGAAGGGCGCCACCTAGCGGTTGGACGCGGGAGGCCGCTCGGGAGGAAGTTGTCGGGGATGCCCTGGAACCCTGAATTCCGGCTCCTGAGCCTCAGTTGAAAAGCGCTGGCCTCCTACCGTACAAGACTTCTGCGAAAGGCTTAAACTGAGGAAAACGACCTACAAATTTCCTAATTCCTCGCACATAACAAAAAACTTTCCTATTTTCAAAGCAATGTGAGAATGAGGATGTCAAGAGACCAGCGAGCCCAAGAGTCGTACTTGAAAAATTGCCATCGAAAGCAAACTCGGTTTAACTATACGAATCTCAGTGCTTCTCATAAGAGCCAGTTGTAAAAGCACGGATGGATTTGGCGGGATGGAAGTAAGATTTCCGGAAGCGGTTTTTGTAGTGGGTAACACGGACTGGAGCCGTTCTTGTAGGCGACAAGTTCTGGAAGGGACAGACGGCTCTCAACCTTCTATCAGTTCACATGCCGCATATGCAAAATCGGAGATGCTAATAAATGCCTCCTGGCCCAAAAGGGCAGTAGAAAACTGGAATTCCTCGGCAGTGACTTGGAGAATGTTTCCACCGCGTTCTTCACGCGAGCCCTGGATCCGCCTGTTGGGTCGGTTGCACACCGCGGGCGCGTGCACTCCCACACCGCGCGCGCCAGCGGTGGCGGCTGCCATGGCGACCGGCAGGTGAGCGGCAGAGGCGCGCGTGGTCCCTGCCCCACCCGCGCGGAGCGAAAGAGGAGGCGGTTGTCAAGGCGACGCGGGTAGGAGGAGAAGAGGACGGAGGGAGGAGGAAGGATGGGCGGCCTTGGCGTAGCCGCCGGGAGGTGACTGAAGCGAGCCCAGCCCCTTGCATCCTCCCCCTGTGTACCTCCCTCCCTTTTTTTTCCGCCTGCTGCCCCAGAAGCTGCGGCCGAAGCACCTGAGCCGCTACTGCCGCTCACTTAGGGCAACGCTATGGCTGAGCCTGGGCACGGCCACCAGCCCTGTGCCAGAGGCCGGGGAAGGAATGAGAGGCACACATTCCGGCTTCTGCGGCTGCTGCTCTGGGCTGGGACTGCCTTCCAGGTGACCCAGGGAACAGGACCAGAGCTTCACGCCTGCAAAGAGGTACTGCCACCCCCTGACCTGACCCTGCTTAGGTCACAAAAATATTGGATCCAGGCAGAGACCTTGGGGACCAGGCGCAGACAGTTTCAGAGGCCACGGAGTTTAGGTTTCTTGGCGGATGAAGCGTGGGGGGAAGAAGGGGAACAGACTGGCGTCATGGGGAGGCCAGTCCGCTGAAGGACTCCTGAAGTAGATATCCTCACAGCCTAGGGTGCTGAGCTCAGCGAGAAATGTCCCACCTCCAAGAGGAGGAGTGATCTGGGCAGCTGGACTCAGAACGAAGGAGGAAGACTTGAGTTGTTTTCACCTGGGGTGAAATTACCTTAGAAGTGGTTGACAGCAAATGACTAGGTCCAGAGAAGGAAAGTAGAAAAAGGAGAGTAGTGGGATAAGAAAGGTGTTACGAAGGGCAGAAAAAGCAGCAGAGTGAAGTGGGATTTCCTGTGGTTTTTATCATGGCTTCAAACAACAGCGTGTCAAGGTGGGGGAACTGTGAGACGGTAGGACCCCATCAACTCTCCCGTTCCTCAGTATTATAGTTAACCTTGCAGGCTGCTAAATGTGGATCCTCGTCACAGCTTAGCCTTTCCCCAGGACACTTTGTTCAGCATTTGGGGTTCTTTAATATCTCGTTTTCTACCAGTCTCTACTCTTATCTGGACTTCGGCTAACATATGTCTTAAGTCTTTTTCAAGATGTTTACAAAATGCAGGCAACAGAATTCAAACAATAGGTAGTGAGTGTCTTCCAACCAAAAATGTCTTTTGACAAATCTTTCTGGAGGGGCACAAAAAGGTTGTTCAGAGTAACAAAATTAAGTAGTTTCTATATTATTGAAATAACCATATTTTGTTGTGCTCTGAGTAACCTTTTTCTAACCATATGACCAAGGCAACAGTAAAATATTTATAAGAACTGTGTTGTGGAAGGCAAAATAAAAGTTCTGTTAGCTCTGTGAAATGTGAAAGACTTCAGAAAAAGTCAAGAGTCTAGGGCTGTGGATGTTATCCCAAATGCCAAATTTGACTAAGGTTCGAAGATGTTAAAATATTATCATAAACTATTAGAGTTAACTGATTAGCAACAACAACATTCCATATGGAAGTATATTAGTAAGGATTTAAAGGTGTTCTAAGCATTAGAAGGTCTACAACATAGCAGATCATGAAGGAGAAGGGGAGATTTTTGTGTGACTGAAGATGTTTCGCTTTGAAGATTCATGTATGTGATATAAGTGACCCCGGTCAGTGGGACTTTTGATAACTTTTATTAGTCCTAATGACAACCTGCCGTGGGCCATCTGCATTTCCACACAGCCACTTTATGACTTGTTTTAGAAATGTCTGGGAACAGGATGATCTTACCAGTGACTGACTCACTGGCCTCAATGGCCCCTGGTCTTACCAACCAAAATAATGAGAATATAGCCTGAGATATTTTACCTAAGAATCAAACATGGGAGTCTCCTGAGTGGAAGGTAAGAATCTTGCAGTTCAACTACCAATTCTTGTTGAGGTCTTTGTCAACTATGAAAAATATGAGACATTTAAGAAATTAAACACTTTATACATATATCTTGTTTTAGAGGAAGGGAAAAATATTGATACTTGAGAATGCTAACTCACACATAAATTTTGCCTTTATCCCTATTTAAATGATCGATATTTGCCAAAGCAAAGGATCTTACCAAAAAGCATGAGCTTAGAGTAATGGAAAGCTATGGAGCTCAAAGTACTCGAGTTATTTACTTACCACAGTTTTGGGATCTGTAGAATGGGTATTACAATAACACATACTTCAGAAAGGATTGCTTTGAGTATTGAAAGAGAAAATACATATAAAGAGTTATATAATCCCGTTCCCTGTTTGACTTTTTTTTTTTTTTTTTGAGACAGAGTCTCACTCTGTTGCCCAGGCTGGAGTGCAGTTCAAACTCCTTGGTTCACTGCAGCTTCAAACTCCTTGGCTCAAGAGATCCTTCTGCCTCAGCCTCCCAACTAGCTGGAACTGTAGGCATGATCCCTCATACCCAGCTGATTTTTCTATTTTGTAAAAAAGGGTTTTAGGGCAGCGCCTGTGGCTCAGTGAGTAGGGTGCCAGCCCCATATACTGAGGGTGGTGGATTCAAACCTGGCCCAGGCCAAACTGCAACCCAAAAATAGCTGGGTGCTGCGGCAGGCACCTGTAATCCCAGCTACTCGGGAGGCTGAGGCAAGAGAATTGCCTAATCCCAGGAGTTGGAGGTTGCTGTGAGGTGTGACGCCACAGCACTCTACCAAGGGCAATAAAATGAGACTCTCGCTTTAAAAAAGAAGAAGAAGAAGAAGTCTCTTATATGTTGCTCGGATTAGTCTTGAACTCTTGGGCTCAAGTGATCCTCCTGCCTCCGAATCCCAAAGTGCTGATATTACAGTTATAAGCCACTGTACCCAGCCCCTGTTCAGCTTCTTTACCATTAGATTTATACACTATGCCAGTTGAAAGTGACTTAAAAAGCATGCTCATTGGCCACAGGTGTCAGCAAGTCCTGTTTACACTCTCCTTGAGCGAACAGTGGTCACTGAACACCTTTGACTCAAAAACAATAAGGAAGAGAATAAACTCATTATTAGAATGTTCTTCATTTGGCAATATGAACTGATCCAACAAGTTTGGGGGCTTCCGATGCTAAATAGTGTAAAACCAATTCAGGGTAGACTATTTCTTCTCTGTTCTTAATCTTCATATGAATTTCTTGTAAGCCTGTGCTGGGTGTTGATGGCAGGGACTCTTATCAGGCCAACGCTGACCCTACCCACAACACTGCTGCCCTAGCCTTGTTTGTGACAGCTGAGGCATTCCCCTGGATCTAATCAGGAAACAGAGAGCTTTAACTTGAGGCCTAAACTGAGCTGATAGAGACCTGGGAGTTCTAGACTGCTAAATATGTCCTGGGGCTTGGCGTTCCTCTCACAGTTTTACGATAATCAGGGCCACAAGTGGAGGTAAACATCCTGTATGATGTTTGTCTTTATGAATCATTTCTTTAGCCCTATGCTAGCCAGGCTAAGTGCTGACTGAGCGTCAAAGGAACATTTCTCATAGCACAATGAATCAAATCAAATGAGAGAGGAGCAGAAAACAGCCTTTAACAGGATCTGCCTTGTCCTGAAGCTCCAATGCTAATTGCCCTCAAAAGGATTTCTTACTGTATATTGAAAAGCCCATGAGGCTTAGGAATCTGGCAAACATGATTTGGAACAAAATTTGTTGAATGAGTGATGTGATTTACTAAGAATGGGAGCAAGTTAATTAACTTCTGACAGCCTCAGATTCCTATCTGTAAATGGGGGTAATAATACCTCACAACAGGGCCGTTATGAGAATTAAATTAAAGGAGATAACACTTGTAAAGTAGTATATACTCCCCACTTTTTGAGACAGAGTCTTGCCGTCGCTCTGGGTAGAGTGCCATGGTGTCATCATAGCTCACAGCAACCTCAAATTCTTTTATTTTTTTGAGACAGAGTCACATTATGTCACCCTCAGTAGAGTGCTGTGGCATCATAGCTCTCAGCAACCTCAAACTCTTGGGCTTAAGCGATTCTCTTGCCTTAGCCTCCCAAGTAGTTGAGACTACAGGTGCCCACCACAATGCCTGGCTATTTTTTTATTGCAGTTGTCATTGTTGTTTAGCAGGCCCAGACTGGGTTTGAACCCGCCAGCCTGGGTATAGGTGGCTAGCGCCCTAACCACTGAGCTATGGGCGGCGAGCCAACCTCAAACTCTTGGGCTTAAGCTATTCTCTTGTCTCAGCCTCCCCAGTAGGTGCCCACCACCACAACCAGCTAGTTTTTCTATTTTTGGTAGAGACAGGGTCTCATTCTTGCTCAGGGTGGTCTCTAACTTCTCAGCTCAAGCCATCCTCCTGCCTCGGCCTCCCAGAGTGCTAGGATTACAAGCGTGAGCCACCACATCTGACCTTTATTGTACATACCTTTTATATGTCATAGGGGCCTAATAAATGTTGTTAGGCAGAAAAGTTAAGTACATAAATGAGGCCATATAAATGATGACGTAAGGTTAGCATGTGGTAAACAACGTAGGAGCAGCAATAGAAAAGTTAATAGACAAAGAAAGAAGAAAACTTATTTGAACAGTTGAGACTTGATCTGCTTCTGGAATAGTCAGTAGCATTTCAGTGAGATAGAGGAAGGTGCTTTCTAAGTAGAGAGAGGAGCCTGACGAAAGGTCCACAGGTAGAAAAGGCAGGTGATGGGGAATTGCAAGTAGACTGTTAGCTGAAACGTGGCAAAGGGGGTGGGGGTGGGGGGAGAGGAGTACAACAGAAAATAAAGCTGGAAAGTTAGAAGCTAAGTATGGAGTCTCTGGAGGATTTCTGGCAGAGATAGCATACTACTCAGAGCGGATTAGCATGAATATGAAGTAAACTGGTTGAGGTGGGCTGAAAGGTGAGAGCCCAGAGTGGGGCAAGGAGACCAGAAGAACTCACCGAGGTCAAGGAGGAGATTAACAAAGGCACTGAACTGGACGGTGGCAGTGGGGTAAATGGAAAAGCAGAGATAGGAAAGATAAGCTAAAGGTACAGGTTAGGGAACTTGGCAACTGCCTGGACGGGTAGGGTGATGGTGAGGGGCAGGTCGAGAATTTTTGTCAGGATTTTAGAGCGGGAGAATGGTAGGAGTTACTAGCCCAGATGCAGAAAGAACAGCTTTAGGGAGCCGAGTGATCCCTTTTCTTGGCTCTGACTTCCCTGGGATCAGCCCCTTTAGTAGGTGGGGCAAAGTTCTGAGCTTTTGGCATGTGGCTTCAAAGCAGGAGCATAGCTTCTCGGCTTGTATATGTTTTCCTGCATTGGGCTCAAAAAGATTAGTTGAAGTTTAAGCCCCACAAGGAAATGGCTAGATCTAGAAAACATTTAGAACTCATGAACTTTCAGGAAATATTCAGGAAAGCATAACATTTAAAATGACTCCTTTGGTGGAGAACCATTGAAGTTGGATGTTTACACTACCCTGCCATATTGGATGAAGAGAGAAAATTAAAACTCTCCATTTATCATGAAGCGCGGATGGTGCAGCAAGATGGGCTGGTTTTATTTGTTATGAGAGGGGGCAGAAGAATAACACATTCTTGAGATCTGAAGATATTTAGGAAGCCATTTTGCCTATTCTCCTAACTCAAGGTAAGTGTATACTGAAACCAAACTAGATTGATAATCACAAAAAAAAGCTTTAAAAAACTCAATTTAATATAAATTAGGGGAGGGAGAGGGGAAAGGGGAAGATGGTGGGAACTGATGGGTTCTTATCTAATGGGCACAACATAAGGGCAAAATATAGGGAAAATATAGGTAAGTAGGAAGAGGAAAATAAGACTACCTATAATCCCACCTCTCAAACTATCATTTTGATGTAAATACTTGTGAGAGAAAGGCAAAATAATGGTTCACAGTATAGGGCCTGGATAAAACTGGGTGGGCTGTGTTCAACTTCTGGCTCCTCTACTTAGCAGCCACATGACCTTGGGGGAAGTTAATTAATCTTCTCACGATTCAGTTTCTCCATCTTTAAAATGGGACTATTAATAGAGTCCACTTAATTATTGTACTATGACAATTAAATGAGTTAGTACATGAAAAGTGCACAGAACAGTTCCCAGTGCATACCAAATACTCAATAAATGTCGACTGTCATAAATGGATTTTTGGTGGAATAATTAATATTGTTTTACAGTAGGTGCCTGCTATGGATTCCTAATTGTACCATTTCTGCAACATTACCTTGAGCACGATATTCACTGCTCTCAGCCTCCACTTTTTCATCTGGAAAATGGGGCTAATTTAGTTCTTGCCTTTTATGGATTACTGGGAGGATTAAGCAAATAATATTTGAAAAGTGCTTGGCAGAATGCATTGCACACATACCTCAGTAAATTGCTTGTACTGTTTTTAATCTGCTTTTTGTTGTTGTTGTTGTTTTAGAGATAGAATCTCACTTTATTGCCCTCAGTAGAGTGTTGTGGTGTCAGAGCTCACAGCAACCTCCAACTCTTGGGCTTTCGTGATTCTCTTGCCTCAGCCTCCAAGTAGCTGGGACTACAGGCGCCCGCCACGATGCCTGGCTATTTTTTGTTGCAGTTTGGCCAGGTCCGGGTTCGAACCTGCCACCCTTGGTATATAGGGCCAGCACCTTACCCACTGAGCCACAGATACCGCCCAATTGATCTGCTTTTCCAAAACTTAACAGGAACATTGTTTGAAGTCATTAAATAGTCTTTTTATGACATAATCATAGTGATGACCTGGGTGGACCTGGCTAATCTCTCTAGCCCTTTCATTGTGATGCCCTGCCTTACACTCACCCCTTCTCACCTACTATAGGCAATACCGCAGCATTCACCCCTCTCTCTAGAATTGTTCCTTTCCCCCTGTATTGAATTATTTCTGTAAACCTTCAAAAGAGCTATTATTGACTCGGCGCCTGTGGCTCAAGTGGCTAAGGCGCCAGCCACATACACCTAAGGTGGTGGGTTCAGATCCAGCCCGGGCCCACCAAACAACAATGATGGCTGCAACCAAAAAATGGCCGGGTGTTGTGGCGGATGCCTGTGGTCCCAGCTACTTGGGAGGTGGAGGCGGGAGACTCACTTGAGCCCAGGAGTTGAAGGTTGTTGTGAGCTGTGATGCCATAGCATTCTACCCAGGGGGACAGCTTGAGGCTCTGTCTCAAAAAAAAAAAAAAAAAAAAAAGAGCTATTATTTTTCCTATTTTAAAAAGTAGAAAAATAGAAAAAAAAAACTGAACAACTTCCCTGGGTTGCCACTTCCTCTCTAATGTACTGCTCCCCTACATTGCAAAAGCCCCTGAAAATCATGTCTATAATCACTGTTTCTAAACCTTCTCTTACCTTTTTCTTTCTTTTTTTTTCTTGAAATAGAATCTCTCTGTCACCTGGACTAGACTGCTGTGGTATAGTTATAGCTCACAGCAACCTCTAACTCCTGGTCTCAAGTAATCCCTCCACCTCAGCCTCCCAAGTATCTGAGATTGCAAGCACATGCCACCACACCCAGCTAATTTTTTATTTTTGTAGAGACAGAGTCTCGCTGTGTTCCCCAGGCTGGTGTTGAACTCCTGAGCTCAAGCAATCCTCTTGTCTCAGCCTCCCAAAGGGTTACAGGTGTGAGCCACTGTGCCTGGCCACAGGTATAAATCTGTTGAAGGTATAAACCTTGAAGTGGGTTGTGAGGTGTGTGCAGAGTCACCTTTATGAGAGAATGCCAAATTGGTTTCCAAAGTGAGGGAACTAATCCTAATTTGTTCTTCAGTGACTCTCTAGAGATTTAGTTCCCATGACAGACCTTAGTCACTGCTATGGTCTGAATGTCTGTGACCCTCAAAATTCATATTTTGATATCTAATCCTCAATGAGGCAGTATTAAGAAAGGTGGGGCCCTTCAGAGATGTTGGTTCCATGTGATTAGTGCCCTTAGAGAGCTTATTTGCTGTTATGTGAGAACACACAAAAGCCACCATCAGTGAGGAATAGGCCCTTACCAGACACACAACTGGCTGGTACCTTAATCTTGCATTTCCCAGCCTCCAGAACTGTGAGTGATAAATTTCTGTTGTCGTAAGGTACCCAGTCTAAGATGTTGTGTTATCCCGGCCCTAACAGACCAAGATAGTCACTTTGGCACCAGACATGCTAAGTTAGGGCTTAATTATGGGGCCACTCTCCCTTCATAAGTGATATCATTTCTTCAGAGCCCTTGGGATTTATGTTTGCCTAGAATTTTATAGCTTTCTTCAGTGATTTGTAATCTGATGTGTCCCAGGTTGGATGGGTTTTCTCCTATTTTAGAATCGGGACAGATGTGTTCACACTGAGATCACTCACTAGAGTCTGGGCAAAAGCAATTCTCTAGGGCTAGGCTTCTGGAACTTGGGAGCATGTTAAGGTTTTGTTAGGGAAAAACAGAAGTGTCACTAGATAGGAGAAAGCTACTGCTCTCCATTCCACCTGAGAGTCTTAGTATCGTAATGGCTCTCAAGGAAGTGCCTAAGGGCACAACTTGCTCCTGTATCTGTATTTGATGGATCCTGTTACACTTTATAGTTTCCCTTTACATTTAAGATGAATCCTCAACAGAGGGGCATAATGCTGCCTTAGGTACCGGAGGGACTAAGTTTTGAGTAAAGAAGATTACCAATATATTTTAAACACACACACACACACATATTTTTTAGGGACAGGGTTTCCCTCTATCACCCAGGCTGAAGTGCAATCTTATGATCATAGCTCACTGCAGCCTTGAACTCCTGGGCTCAAGCAGTCCTCCCACCTCAGCCTCTGAGTTGCTGGGACTACAGGTATATACCACCACACCTGGCTAATTTAAAAAAAATTGTTTTATAATAGTCTTTCTGTGTTGCTCAGGCTGTTCTTGAACTCCTATGCTCCAGTTATCCTTCCGTCTCAACCTCCCAAAGTGCTGGGATTAGCCAGCCAGGCATGAGCCACCACACCCAGCCTACACACATATATTTTAATTGTCCATCTCTTCTGACTAAATGTAAACTCTGTGAGAGCCAAAATTCTTGTATGTTTCATTCAGCTCTGTATTTCTAGTGCCCCCCGCACAATAGATACTTAAACATTTTCCTGAATGAATCCCTATTTTGTAGATGATGAAACTAAGACACAGATTAGGCTCAGCGCCTGTAGCTCAAGCAGCTAAGGCGCCAGCCACATACACCAGAGCTGGCAGGTTCAAATCCAGCCCAGGCCTGCCAAACAGCAATGACAACTATAACCAAAAAATAGCCAGGCATTGTGGTAGGTGCCTGGAGTCCCAGCTACTTGGGAGGCTGAGGCAAAAGAATCACCTAAGCCCAAGAGCTAGAGTTTGCTGTGAGTTGTGACGCCACAGTACTCTACTGAGGGTGACAAAGTGAGACTCTGTCTCTACAAAAAAAAGGAAAGACACAGATTAGCCTTCCAAGGTTACTTAGCTAGTGAAAAGGCAGGAACTCAAGAAGCTGGGCTTTTACCTACCAAGCTATTTTCTGCCTGTCCATGCTAAAAATTCAAAGAGTATAAAGGGAATAAGCTGAAAATAAGAGTATCCCTTACCCCTGCAAATCTCAGAAGGCTAACCTCTCTCACCACTTGTTTAGATACCATATTCTTCTGGAATGTCATACCCCTATAGAAACATATCTGTCTATTCACTTTTATTTTTTGTAAAAATCAGGTCAGACTATTTGTCTTATTCTGTATTTTACTGTTTTCATTGCTATAGCTCTGCCTCTTTATTTTTAAATGGGGGGAAGGGTTTTTTTGTTTTTTTGTTTTTTTTTTTAGAGACAGAGTCTCACTTTATTGCCCTTGGTAGAGTGCGGTGGAATCACAGCTCACAGCAACCTCCAACTCCTGGGCTTAGGCATTTCTCCTGCCTCAGCCTCCCAATCAGCTGGGACTACAGGCGTCCACCATAACGCCCGGCTATTTTTTGTTGCGGTTTGGCCAGGGCCGGGTTTGAACCCACCACCCTCGGTATGGGGGTTCATACCAGCACCCTACTCACTGAGCCACAGGCGCCGCCCTGCTTCTTTATTTTTAACAACCAAATTGTGATTCATTTTGTGTGTGAACCATAATTCATTGAAACAGAAACCTCTTGATAGTCCAATTTGAGTAGTTTATATTATAAAAATGCTATGGTGAACATCCGCCTACATATATTAGTGCATACTTGAGTCTTATCTGTAGAATAAATTCTGTAGAATAAATTCTTTTTTTTTTTTTTTTTGAGATGGAGCCTCAAGCTATCCCCCTGAGCAGAGTGCCATGGCATCACAGCTCATAGCAACCTCCAACTCCTGGGCTCAAGCGAGTCTCCTGTCTCCACCTCCCAAGTAGCTGGGACCACAGGTGCCCGCCACAACGCCCGGCCATTTTTTGGTTGCAGCCATCATTGTTCTTTGGCAAGCTCGGGCTGGGGATTCAAACCCGCCACCTTAGGTGTACGTGGCTGGCGCCTTAGCCGATTGAGCCACAGGCGCCGAGCCAGAATAAACTCTTAAAAGTAGAATTAGTGGGTCAAAGA